>QOCX01006442.1:0-11347 GCA_005959815.1 Sarcophaga bullata
AATACGTCGAGAAGAACACTGTTTCTCAATAATAGTTTTCTTTTCAGCGCCCCATAGATTCGGTCTAGAATCGATTTTTATAAAAAGCTTGGAATTATTAAAAATATTCCCCCAATACTTTGTACAGTTGTTAGACCTCATACAAGCCTCATTGCGACAGCTTCTTCCATGGTCGCAATCAATAGTCAGAACCTTATTATCACACATGTATGGAAAGGAATTTTGAGACTGTAAGTAAAATCAAACTGCAGAAGGTCTTAAATTAGTTTCAATCGTATATATAAATGGAACCCTACGCTTGGTAATAAAAGTGGGAAAATCCTTTTTTATTTTTCTACCTATCATCAGATTTTTAAGAGGAATTTTGATCTTTGATAGTTAACTGTTGCCATCTGTTTTGCCAAATCATCATGGAGTCCATAGACAACAACGTGCCTTCACCAAATGGCCTCCGAACCAATTGTAGGCTGACCTTAATGCCATAATAATAAATCATCTTTAGTTATGGTACCTGAGCAAACAAAATGATCAAATTTCTGACGTTAACAATCCACATGAAACCCAAGAGCCTTCAATGCTCTTGCTCAATGCTCAACGTTTAATTCTCTACGTATGATGGCTTAATTTGATTTGAATTGGACGATCTGAACATAAACGAAATGTGTTTTTAACAGGGCGGCGCTACGTTACACAGGGTTCATCTTACATTGACTGTTGTGCACGAACGATTTGAGAGCATGGTCTTGTGAACTGTCCACAAAGATCATAAGATTTGTCCACCAAGAAAGACTCCAATTGTTGTGGGTTTCTCTTAAGTCGAATAAGCCACATACAAACACGTCCCTCAGAGTCAACATGGCCCATACTATCGGTCATATTCATCGTGATTTATATGTCATAGTCGTGGAAAATTGGAAATTCCGTATGTGCTCTAACCGAAGAAACCCTAGGGGACATGTGAACGATTTTACATTCCTTACATAATGGCATCAATAGGTCTTCTTTATGTATATAAACAATAAACAAAGCCATACGTTCAATCATACATATATAAATAGTCCTTACAACCCTTCAAACAGGATAACGACCTAGCTTATCACACCATTTATGTTGTGTATGTCAATTCTATACATGAGCGATGGGACCTATAGTTTAAAGTCGACTCCGAACAACAGTTGTTTGAGAAACTTTTCATGGCAATTTCATTTACTCTCAGAGTTTTTGCAAGAAATCTGCTGAGCGATAGTCGCCGAAATAATATTTTTTCATATTTTCGTTTTGTAGGAGAAATTTGCCAAGACATCAGGTCTAATAAGTCAACTTACTGCCTACAAGATTACGGCGATTACCGTTCAATCATACTGCATGTAGTAATTAGAATCCTGAGGAGCCTTATTGAATTCTTGCCAAGATCTAAAAAGGCCCTCCTTCATTTCTTTGCCATAATAGGCCACAACATCACCAACATTCCTTAAGTGATAACATCATTATTTATGGCTTCCTTATTGATAAAATTAAATGGCTATGTTAAGATATTTCCTTTGTAATTGGACTGCAATTTGAAAGTACGTACTAAAGATTCATAAAGATTTTGTCTGTTCTTCGTGCAACTAACAGCTGTGGATGAAGATTTCTAACGCAGTATAATCATGAGTTACTCTCTTGGTTACGATAAGTGGCATTCATGAAACATTAGTACTGCTTTACTTAACTCTTGATGACAGGACATTTCAGTAATGTTTTAAGGACAATCTAACTGTGAATTTTGAAAACAAAGTACGTTTTATTTAACCGTTTTTCATTTAGCATTGAAGTGAATTAATAAGCTAGTCTAATAACAAAATTTTATGGAAAATTTTAAAATTAAAAAGTTAAAAATGTTTGCTGTACTATCTTAAAAACCCGTTATTCTTTAAAATATGTATTGCCCACTTTATATCCTAACTTGTAATTCAAGTAACGATAATTTAAATTTTTTTTAAAGCATATTTTCGATTTATCATACTTTTTTTCTCATAGACGAAGCACAGCTAGTCAATTAACTGTTTAATGGTCTATGTTTATAGAGATTTACGTTTTCTTTGTATGTACACACCCACCCATCTCTGGTATAGTGTCGGCAATTCCTTTGTACACGATTAAATTACGCTGCTGTTATATAAACACACTTTAGAAGAAAAAAAATCTCACAGTTTTTACTTTCTTTACTTTTAGAATAGAGTAGAGTTTGTTTTTTTTTTTTATTGTTTTTTCCCGTATTTTTTTCGTTTCACATTACATAGCAACGGCAGTCAGTCATCGATATTATAGACGCGTATACAGTTGTTGGTTTTTGCGAATATTTTGTATCTGCGTAACGCCCATTATATTGACAAATGGTTTTTGCCGCGACACAAACACCAGAGTACCACATAATGAAAACCGATCTGTCATTAAAACTTAAACAACAATTTAACACCACATTGTGCAGCAAATATTCTTACTTACTTACAAACTTAGTACATATTGAAAGCAGCAGCATAAAGGAATTGTTTCATCATGAGTGATTGCATTTGAAAGCATTTTGGGATGATTTTTACTGATAAATTAAATTATAGTTTACGGCCTTATATTCATCAACTCGGCATTTGTTAGAATCTGATCAACCAATCCTTAGGCCCTCAGCTCCTGTAGAAGTCATATGCCCGGATGCTGAGTTTTTTGATATGCCTACAAAAAGCACTGTGGCCCTGTGCTGAATGCACGATAAATGGCCATATGATTTAAGGAACGAAGTGAGATGAAACTCTTCTTATCCATACGTGTCCAGCAGTCTATTACGACTTTGAGCATTCTTGTAAAATGAATACCTATGACCTATAACTTGTCAGAGATTGCGAGTTTCATAACAGCCTTGCCCAGCTCATTATCAATACAATTTCCAATGATAACCCGAAGTCTTTGAATCCATATAAGAGCTACCTTATAATGATCCAAAGGAACGGACGTTGAAACTACATTGATTATGGCTTTAATCGCAGCCTGGCTCTCAGAGTAAATTCTGAGCATTATGTAGCTTTAATTAGCAGTCGCCGTAGTTTAATAGATAGTGTGTTGGCTTATTAGACGTATGGCGACTGTCAAACGTACTGAGTTGAAAGCATCAAATAGCATTCAAAGAACTTAAACTTTTCCATGGCTGAGTATACTCGAAAGCATCAGCCGTAGTCGAGGTGTTAGTGTGTTGGCTTATTAGGCATGAGATCACGGTTCAAACCCCTGGCCAGACATCTTCAACAAACGAAATATGAAAAAATATTTCTTCGACGATTTCCTCTCAACAGATTTCTGGTAAAAACTCTCTGTCGCTAGGAGTCGACATTAAACATAAGCGATATGAGAAGCTAGGTTGTAATCCTGACTGTAGGATTGTAATGTCCAACTATGTATGTATGTAGGAAATTATTTGCAGCCTGGCTATCACAGTAAATTCAGAGGTTTTCTTAGAAAATGCCGCCATCCAACAAGCATTTCGCCACTTACAAAATGGCAGTGACCTCTGTGGAAAACACTACCGTGATCTGAAGATCTAGCAAAAAGTTTAATATCAGAACACTTAACAAATATCTTTCAGTTAAACCTGCCATGCATCCCTGTGCCATCTATAGGTGAGGGTGCCATTGGGAACTTCCACATCTTTAAATCAGAAGTCTTCAGTTGGAATAATAAAATCAATTGTTCTATTAAGCAAGTTGTGAAGAGTTATATAATCCACTCTTATGTGTGTATATCTGCTGAAGGTCAGAATGGAGTCGATTCATTATAGCAAATAAAGCATTCATTGGAGTGCAGAATAGCTAATCAGTCGACACAACATTCACCAGACATATACGCCATAAATCAAAAAAAGTTCCACCATGGCCCGCTGGATTCAGTATGTTATGATTATTTTAAATACTCAGCAAAGAATTCATTCCTTCACATTAACTTACAGTTTTATACTTAAGCTTACAATCGCAACCACATTATAGATACACATACAGTGTTACTCTGAAGTAAATCTTCAAACAAACGAAAATAATGTGGCTGGGCTAAACTGAATGGCAAGCAGGCAATAGGATAGGCAGCCAGGCAGCCAGGCAGCCAGGCTGGCAGTCCGACAGACGAAGAGGGCAATGCGATTTATAAATGAGTCAAGTTTCAGTCTCGATACGATAAATAAAGTTGTTACAATTCCAGTTTCAATTTTTTTTTCCACTGTACGTCCCATTGTAAATGCTGACAGCCCACAATGTTGACGACTTGGGTTAAGAGCAACAACCGTCGTCAGATTCGATGACGATGACGATGACGATGGTGGTGTGACAGTGACGACCAGGGATGTGTAACGGCAGTGGCGGCGTAAATTCAATGAACGACGACAGTCATTTGTGCAACATGTGAAGTCATTAAAAAAATCAATTAACTACTGACAGGAAAATTGAAAATATTTTTGTGCACTAAGTAAAGACAGCAACAATAACAAGAACAACAACAACATACATAGAGAAGATGAAAGTTAAATGCTGATGTATTCGCAAAAGCACACACACTATTTATATTTTATGAGCATTTTGTTTTCATTCCTGTGTCCTACCTCCTATCCTATAGAGGGGAAAGCAAGTCTTTGGTATTAATTTAAGTAGATTCAACAGTCTTAATTGATATTTTGTTTAATTAATGGCATGTCTTTATACTTCATGCACAAAAAGACGACAATTTTTTTCGTTTTTCGTTTTTCGTTTTTAAATATTTAAGAGACAGCTTGCCGCTCTGTGTGATGTGTGGTGCATGGAGTGATGAATATTTCATTTAAAGTTCAATAACTTTAATTTGGAATAATTCATGTGTTAATTGAAAATATTTTCTTTCATTATTTCATTATTAAATTTCAAATGACAGTTGGAGTAACTTTTATTAAGGCCATCAGCATATGAGGATGGCCTTTTTCATGCAAAGCATTGTATTGGCACTTAAATAATGGATTACGAGAGCATGTAAAGAGGCAGTAATGATTATTGCTGGTAGATTTGTTTTTGTTTATAGTGTAAGCGACAATTAAAACTTTCCAGAATGAGCATTTCTCATACTGATAGTATGGAACAAATTCTCTCCGTAATGCATAGATTGATCCGCTGGTCATACGAGTCTTAGGAACAAGTCTATGAATTTCACTACAACATAATCCGTTGTTATAGCAATAAAACTTTACCTTCCCTTGTATGCTAGCCGTAGTCTAGTAGGTAGTGTGTTGGCTTGTTAGACGAAAGGCCAGGGTTCGAATCCCCCCGGTCAGACATCAAAAACGAAATATGAAAAAAATATTTCTTCGGCGACTTCCTCTCAGCAGATTTCTGGCAAAAACTCTGAGAGTAAATAAAATTGCCATGAAAAGTTTCTCAAAAAAAAAAAAATCTGTCTTTCGGAGTCGACTTTAAACTGTAGGTCCCGCCACTCATGTATACAATTAGCACACACAACATAAGTGGTGTGAGAAGCTAGGCCGTAATCCTGACTGAAGGGTTGTAATGGCCAATTATGTATGTATGTATGCTAGCAAGGAGTCTCAAAATATTTCTATGTACTGGCCAAACATTGGAGTAGAATTATATATTCGCTCAGACATAAATGGCACAGAGGCATGGACACTTTTAAGTACTGATGCAGCATTGAGGGTATTGAAGAGAAAAATCCTACGTGAAATCTTTGATCCAGTGCAAGTTGCCGATGATTTTCACATTCGATCCAGCAAACAGCTTTATGAGCTGCTTTGCGACAGGGGCGCCGTGACGTGTATTAGCATCCATTGACTGCGCTGCCTCACCCATGTTGTTCGAATGGAGGAGGATGCTCTGTTTGAGGATGCTCTGGCGACACCGATATTTGATGCGGGGATTTGCAGAAGTCAGTGTAGAATACGTTTAAGGTGCGCAAGATGCAATGGCGCCTGAAACCATGTGTTAGGGTAGGACGAAATCTGTTAATCAGGTCGTTAATGGCCAATTAAGTAAGTCAGTAATCCTTCCTGTTAGATGCCGAACAGTACGCACTGAAGTAAGTAGCTGAAGAAAGTACTGAAGTAAGTAGCTGCTGTACAGGAAAG
Source organism: Sarcophaga bullata (assembly GCA_005959815.1). Lineage (NCBI taxonomy): Eukaryota > Metazoa > Arthropoda > Insecta > Diptera > Sarcophagidae > Sarcophaga > Sarcophaga bullata. The sequence continues at coordinate 6,122 of QOCX01006442.1, forward strand.
CATTGAAGAATATCGAAAACAATTAGTCCTCAATGCATTCTTTGCAGCTCCTTTTACTTTATGAAAAACTTAAGAAAGTTCTTGGCTTATAAGCTTCCAAGATTCAATTCGTGCGTCGCCAATTCAGCAAATAATCTGAAGCACAAATTGATATTGAGTTTCACTTTAAAATTTTGGCATGCAATGTAGGCAATTTAAAAAAGAAAAGTAAATTTGGAGGGAGAATAATCCACAAGACTTAGGGAGAACATCATAACATCCAAAGAAAATTAATGTTTACACGTGGTTTACAGTCTGGAGGAAACATTGGTCCATATGTCTTCACAAAACAATGATGAGGGGAATGGGTGAAGAATACTAAGTTGCCGTAGTCTAGTAGTAGTCTATTGGCTTATTAGACATTAGGCCAAGGTTCAAATCCCAGGTCAGACATCTCCAACAAAATGAAATTTAAAAAAAAGCATTTTTCGGCGCCTTCCTTTCTACAGATTTCTGGCAAATATTCTGAAAGTGAATAAAAATGTCTTAAAAATACTTCTCCGAAATCTGTAGATTGGAGTCGACTTTAACCTGTAGGTTCCGTCACTCATGTATAAAATTAGGTCATAATCCTAACTGAAGGTATGTAATGACCAATTATGTTGTCTATGTTGTCTGCAAATAAATGTCTTCTTTGAATATGCCTTGGGAATAGTGATGAAGGAGTATGCTAAGTGAGTCTTTATACAAAACCTACCTATACTTTTCGTTGGTAACTTTCTCTCCTCTGATAGGCATGGGTTCAGAAGCAATCTTAGCGGATTATTTGGAGGCGAGATGAGAAGCTTCTTAATTCTAAAAATTCGAGGCCCATAATAAATGTTTTAAGTCTTCTCCGAGTTTTGAATGAAGTATTGTACGTGTTTGTAATCGTGCGTAAATAAATGCTTCACCAAGCCGCTTGTACCTTTTATTATGCTATTGTTGTAATAAAATATTCTAGAAAATAATAAAAAAAAATTAATTTCCCTTATGAATTGGAAAAATCTCTAATAAATCCCATAAAATTTTAAATATTTTTTAGATTTTTCTCTTTAAAACGTAATCCACTTATGGAGTTTATTTGTTAAATTTTACAAAATTTTTCCAAAGAAATTCTAATAACTGTTCTATACTCTGTCTTCTGAAAATGACCCTTATCAACACAACAACAAATCACTGATGACTGAAAGTTGTTATTTTGTTTGTCTCAAATACGGATTCGTAACGTATTTGTTTTTGCTTGTATGGTTTTGAAGTGAAAATGGAATGAAAAACTCATATTGGTAATTAAATAATATCCGGTGGGTGCGTATAGACTTGCCCACATGCAAACGGCTTTATATCGTACGCATTAAAGAACACATACTCACATACTCATACTCATACTCACAGCCATATACAACTTGACTGATGGATGTTTGTTTTTAACACATATATTCCTTGTGATGTGTTAAAAATGCAAAGAGCGATAGAGAGAGTGAGTAAGAGAGAGAGAGAGATGAAGTCTAGGATAAAGGAAGAGGAAATGCAAAGAAAAAAAAAGAAACACCGGTCGGTATTTGCAAATCAGTCAGAATTTTGATTTATGCCCATTATTCATTTGCATAAATCCAAATACAACAACAATTTGTAAAGAAAAAGAAAAAAAATCTAAAATATTTCATGAATAGAACAGCAAAGCAGTTCAACCCTTAAATGTGAAAATTGTTTTGGTTAACTAATATGGGGGTCCAAGGTCCAGTAGTCAGTAGTCAGCAGTAGCTTCATTAAGTATTAAATTGTGTTAAAGCTTAACGTGTTTCCATCATTAACACATACATACATACGCACATAGCCTGCTAGACACCATAAACAACAGGATGTTGTTTGCAAAATAATAACAGCGGAAAAAATTGTTGTTGAAGAAAAAACCAGAAAAAAAAAAACACAAATGGGGGTAGGCGTTTATATGAGTTTCAATAAGCAATTCATTCCAAATGTTTGACAGGTTTGTTTTGCTGTGGCTATATATTGTCTATGCCGTGAATCCTAACTGTCTGATCGTTTATTTGCCAGAATTTTCGCTTTATTTTTTTCTTTGCTTTCACATCAGTTGTATGGTACAGGATAGTAAGGTTTTCTATTTTGATGAGAACAATTTATTTCGATTCATTTTTTTTTAATTCTAACACACAATTGAAATTGAAGTTAACATTAAAAGTGAACAGGCTGTTAATTAAATATTTAAACTTTTGAATTCACATGATTTTATCGGATTTATACAAATATGAAAACAATACTACAGTAGTTCTAAAAAAGAATTTTTTTTAAAAGTCTTTCAATGAACTCTACATTTTTTAAGGTCATTAAGAATTAACTAGAAAATTCATTAAATTTAAAATGCTTCCATAATGTGGCATGTTTTTGATTACTAGGTCCTGATCATACACACCATTGAAAATAGCCAGTTTTTATGTGCCAGTCAATGAAACATTATATATGAGGGACTTGGAGGAGGATATTTATATAATTTGCTTGGCCAACTAGTTAACGATATGGAAAAGAGAGTTTCGAGTTTTGTTCTAAAATGGTCAGAGACGAATACCTGTTCTCTTTCTCTTCAAGACCTCTTTAGATTTTGTTAAAATGGGAATATGAACATAGATTTTATTGTGTTTCGTCGTGATATACCGCGTATCTAACAGAGTTTGAGACTCTGCACTTAGTCTTGTGTAGGTCCTACGCGCAATGAATATTTCTGTAAGCCAAGGAGCAACAGGTTTAACATTCGTTTAAACATTTTGCAGTGTTCTAAACAAACTTTCATTGTAATTGTAATCTATCCATTGCTCGAATCATAGCGGACTTGTTTTGTACGTTCCACAAATATTAAAGACAGATTCCAGAGGGGCTCAAATCGTACGTCATTGTTTGCAAAGAGCAGTTTCAAGAAATAATGATTAAATTGATCACCCATTGCGCCGCCATCTATTTAAAGCGTACCGGTGCGATCTACAGCACAATCGTATCAATCGTGCTATTAACTTTAAGGTAAATGCTTTCTCATCCATTTATTGAATCATAACTCGATACATCAGCAATGTTACGTGAATAACCTAATCGTTGGCATTGCCGCAAGCCACAAATCATTTTTATACTGGAAAAATTTACACCGGAAGTCAAAAAGCTAAAGAATCACCGGATGTACGATACACATATAGATCATCAAACTATATCGCACGTTATGACACTGCTGGATGATTTGCTGCGAATTACTATGAGACGCAAGCTCTCTAATAGTCCGAACGTAAGAAGCCGTTGATTCAAACCTAAGTGGAAAACATATACAAATTGCTGACCACTATAAACTTTTAGTTCGAATTAGGGCCTCTCTTCTCCCATGACCCAAGTTGTGTGTGTTTTTCATGGCATTTAGTTACTCTCATAGCTACTAAGACAACTGTGAGGAGGTCACTAAAAGGATTATTTTTTTAACGTTAAGCGGTTATGACACTGGAAGGTACTGTGATCTGCCATACTTTGGCAACTAGACCTAGAAGTATAACAAATGATTCGTCTAAACTGGGGATTTGGTTGAAATATCTATGCAATCAGACGTGGATTCTATCAAGAGAAGGCTGCAGTTCAAAAATAAACACCGTATTTTAAAGTTATCCACACCATACAGTTATAAGAGACCTTACACTCAGCAACATACTCGTACATGAAACTCTTGTAACACACTATTTGAACAATTTGGGCATATTTGTACTCATTTTTTGAGCTGGATATCATTTTACCCGTTTGCAACAGCTTTAAGAAAGTATACCTCGATCACAAATATGATTGCAATTTAAATTCACATACCCTTTCTTAATTTTTAAAACTTTTTCGTTTAGAATTTTCTCGTTTTTTTTTCCCTGGAATTAGCTGAAATCCTGTACATATTTATCACAAACCCAAGATGTATAGCCTCTAATACACCTGCATACGTCATTATAATTCTATTCAAAATAAATCTCAAAAAAATATTGCATTCATCAAATTCAATTGGAAAAGATAAAAAATTGTGTTGTTTTTGTTTTTTTTTTTTTTCTTTGCAAATTTCATCAGAAATTCATTAGAATTTCATGGATCACTTGTTAAGCTCTATCCTTTGCTGTGTTGAATTTTTATTCATTTTCAATTATTAAAACCAACATATGAATGAATTTCTGTAGTCTCTGTCTGTCTGTCTGTCTGTCTGTCTGTCCATTCTGCTTTTTTTTGAAATTTCATAAAGACTGTCAAAAAAACGAAAAGAAGAAAAAAGAGAGAAAAAAACACTGTCTGACCTTTTTGTTTCTCTAAGGACAACCAACAATTTTGTTTACATTTCATAATCCTTTTCAAGGGTGAATATTATTTGCAATTGTAATTATTATTTGCCCATATTTTTTCTTCTTCTACTTCTTCTGCCATAAGTCCCATTTAAATTACAAAGAATTCATGTCCTTTGCATACCAAATACAATACAATACATATGCATTCGTGTAAGTATATATATGTATGTGTGTGTGTATGTAGATGACATTTCCTAACTATTTGCCGGTCCGCTTCAGCAGGTGGACTTCTGTAGTATTTGCTCGTTTTTTCGTTGTCTTATAACGGCTAGAACCAAAAAAGTTCATGATAATAACGGCTACGTATGTTTACTTAATAACCATTTGGTATGGGCGTTTAAGCCACTAAAGATGCTAATATTATGTAGTTACACATCCCAGATTACGCTGTTTACCCGCACGTTAAACAACGTAACGTAACGTATGTATGTGTGAATCTAATGGTTGTTTTACTGGCATTTGTAATGTACTTTAAATGCCATCCCAGGCAATATATTCACGTTAATAATACATAACTGTAAAGCATGCCGCATGCACACGGTGTTATTTTTGTTCATTTCACTGTCCTTTAATGCAGACAATCCTTTAACTCCTTCTTATGATACACCCTGTTAATGTTAATGTAACTCTAAAACAAAAAAACAAAAAAGGAAAGAAAAGAAAGATGATTGTGAGAAGCAACAAAAAAAAAAGAGAAGACGAAATTGTAAATGAAAATAACTTAATTACATTGTATAAATTTATGCGCTGTTTACTTTTATTAGCTTCTCTATACCATTCACTTTGACCACGCTATTCAAGGGGGTAAGCAATGCAATAACCACCAATTCCTTTATATGAGCGA
>QOCX01006443.1:0-11346 GCA_005959815.1 Sarcophaga bullata
AAAAAACATGCTCTCCACAACCCACATACAAATTGTAATGATTTACAATTCAAAAGGGGGAAAATAAACAGGAAAAACTCATGTTCAATAAGAGTTTTAGTTTTTGTTTAGAAAGCAATTTAAAATCGATAATCTTTTAGGGTTTTTGTATTTCACATACACATAGGAAGGTAGTATGCTGGTGGGGTTCAAAGAGATTGAATGCTTTCTGTCTGCTATCAATTTGCGGATAATAAGAATACTTTCCAAACAGCTTAGCATTTCCTGGCTTAAACCAAGTGTTCTCTGTTAATGACTTTCAAGCATCAACTTGAGGGCAGTTGAATATAAATAGACTAGGTTCTGTAGAGTAACCTGAAGTAACCAGAATGGCCGGCTATGTCCGATGAGTCTAAAGAATTAGGTCACTACTGATAAGAAGTAGTTACTGAAGCTATTCCTTATTATACCACCGATGTGTGTAAGAAATGAGATGACCGCTGATAAAAATTAGTTACTGTAGCTAACTACACCGAAGAAAACCACTTTGGTCTAGAATTGCATTGTCAGCCTTAATACTAAGAATATTGACGATACGTTAACGTCTTTGCCATTATAATACGTGAGAACACTCTTTGACACAATAAAACTAAAGTTCAGCACCAGAACCTGATAAAGACGACGTACAGTATGAACTTTGCTCTCGATTCTATTAAATTGCCAGCTTTTTACCTGCTGGTGACATCAAAATATATTTGAGAGACGTCAATGCTCAATGCCATCATCAATACATAGCTGGATATTGGATTTTTTTCGACCAACACTCAGGAGATGACCCCTGTTCACGCAATGCAATGCGTTGGAATACGGGAAAGATAATTTATAGGAGAAAGAAAAAAGAATTTTTTTCCGCGAATTGCTTTTTTGTAATAATTCTCACTTTCTTCTTCTTTCCATTGTGAGTAATCACATGTAATGCCAGACAAACGATCAGACAATCACAAACAACCAGTGAGAATGAAACTTACGGCCTCGGCACCAGAAGTTTTGCACACTACCAACTTAGCCATCGAGGCACCCCAATGGGCTGGCTCTGCAAGGCAGCGGGCGAATTTGATTTTCAGTTTAAAATGAAATCTGAGCTTCGAGTCCTGCGACGTAATTCCTTTTAGTGTTTTTCAAAAGGTCTCCTCCACCTTATTACTTCCTGTTTTTCATTTTTCAACGCCAATCACAAATGTCTACTAAGTCATAAGTACTAGGTCGTACTGTTGTAGCCTGAAATATAATTGAGCTATTGCGCTTGGTAGTGTTGAATGCTAGTCTTTCTGAAGAGATGGCATCCTCTGATGGTGTTTGACGTTCATTGTTAATGTTATGCTCCCATAAGAACCAAAAAGCTTTACATAAGCTGTGACGCCCTTGGAGTACTGGAAGGTTGGAGTAAGAGAGGATTTACCAAATCATATATTTGTGTTACATTCGAACAACTTCTCTCCATCAATAGTAATCGCTTGACAAGGAGGTAAACAGCAAAGACCCAAACAATTGGTTAATAAAAAAAAAACAAAGCATATGAATATTCATTAGCATTTCAAATTTGTCTTGCATTACATTACAAAGAAATGTTATTCAACAACAATAATAGAAAAAAAATCATAAAATAAATCCAATACAACAAAACTGAAAATTTTCTCTAATTAGTTAATGATTCAAATAACCTTTTGGTAAATTTTAATTAATCGATTGAATTTTGATGATTTGAATTGACAAACAATTTTTGTTTGTTTTTTCTTTTAAATTGTTTTTGACATTCCTGTCAAACCCCAAAAACTAATCTTTTTTTTTTTTTTTTTTTTTTTTTTTTTTTGTGTTTTATTTCTATTTAATATGCGAAACTGCAATTGTTTGAGGCTTTGTTTTTTTTTTTAATATTTTCTTAAGCATAGGCACAATCAGTGATAAACTTTTAACAATCAAACGATAGAGAGAGATAATAATACAATAACTTTAACTATCATCTCGCTAATAAAATAAATAAAATAAACCATTAAACCCAAACAAAACAAATGAACAAACAAACAAAAACAAGCAAATAAAAGAACAATCAAATCTTGTATTTTATTAATAAAAATCCATTCAATTTTCTTCAAACAGACTACCTACCTACCACCACCAGCCACCCAGCCAACCAGCCCAAAAGCTAAGTCGAGGGAAAAAAATATCGTTATTTAAATGGAAAAACGTTGAAAAAAAAAAAACAAAAACTTGCGTGAATTAAAGCGGCATGTGCTGTGCACAAGTTGCGTGTGTTGATCACACGATCACTTTAATCAACAAACAGTTGGAAACACAGCTGAATGGTTTTGCAGAGTTGGGATCAACTATATGTATACGTATAGACATATGAGCAATCAAAAAAAAAAAAAAAAAAAGTGTGGCGATAAAGGAGGGGGGGATGGGATTAAATAGGACCGAGTTTGAACCACACCTAGTCATTCACTTAAAAAATGATCATGCGTTTTAATGTTTTCATTTTATTTGATTTTTTTCTTCTCCTTTCCTTTGGTTTAGTTCTCAAGACATTTTGTTACTTTTTAAATAAAATTGTGTTTTATTAAACAAGCAAAGCAGCAGCCAGCCATGTGGCAGCAATAAACGAGGGTTGTTTAAAAGAATTATTATTATCGACTTTGAACAATAGATTTGAGGAACTCTGAGAGTTTTTGCCAGAATACTGTTTAGGGGTAGCTGTCGAATGAAACATTTCTTATTTTGTTTTGTTCAAGACGTTCGTACTACACTTCGTTAACTATCAAGTAATATATTCAAGAAGCTCTTTCAGGCGCATACATAATTGATCATTAGAACTCTTTAGGCAGCATTACCACCTAGCGTGGTACGTGAGTGCAGACATCTACACTTTTAAGTCAACTCCGTATGACAGATTTTTTTGAGAAACTTTTCATGGCAAATTTATTTACTCTCAGACTTTTTGCCAGAAATCTGTTGAGAGGAAATTATTTAGACTTTTCGAGAAGTCTGGGCTTAGGTTTGAAATAGGGCTTTACGTCTAATAAGCCAAAACACTATCTACTAGACTATGGCAACTTCATCTTTAGTGACTCACTCCCTGGTTTTAATTTATATTAGATACGCGAGTTAGTAGCACGGTCCTTGGACTATGCCACTATCATGTGAAATTGTCAAATGCAAATATAGGAGAGCAAGTTTGTAATTGGAAAAATTTCCAAAGCATTTGAAGGAGTGATCCATGCCACATTTGCATCGAAATTTATTACTTTTAGGAACGGTAGTCACTTTTGTCATTACGTATCGAGCTTTCTCAGGAATTCCACAGTTTTAATTCCATACTAATTGATTTCCAAATACCACACCTTATAATCGATAAATATTTGAAAAACCAAATGAATTTTTTATATATATTGTGTGCACCTCGTAAGTAAATGGTGTCTAGAACAGAGAACAAGGTTTGTAGCATGACAGCCAATATTATTTACTCGCATAAAATATATTGATACACACGTACTATACATTATATATTTATTAATCCATGTCCATGACGGATCACATAGGCTTAATTATTTGAACTGTGGTGGTTCGTTGTACAAACATATGAACACACCTCTTTTCAGGCCCAACAACGATAACCAAAAAAAAAAAAAAAAAAAACCATCAAATAGAAGGAAAAAAATCTTGGCCTTTTTTCCATGAAATCAAAATTCAAAATCTCAATTCTTTCTACTCATTGCGGATAGAGGGGGGGGAAAAATAAATCGAAAGAAAAATAAAAAATTTGGATTAAATAAATTGTTCCAAAGAAAAAACTGGACTAGATTTGTTTCAAAAAGAAGAAAACGAAGAAAAAATATCTTAAGAATTCATTAAATAATTTTCTACATTCAGTTTGTTTTTTGCAATTTTTTTTTTCAACGATTTATCGCATTTTCTAGCTGCAAGGTGCTTTGAAAGCATTCAAAAAATTGTTGTTTGAATAATGAATGACAGTGGTAGGTACCCAGAGTGCACCACCTTAAAATGCTATACGAACAACAGCTAAATAATGACAACAAATAAAATAATATGCAGCATCAAAAAGTTTTTAGTGTTAATAGCCGACGCATGGGCGTTGATAACTCTAAAACGCACCATGTCTCTCTATCCATATGCCACATGAATTGAATGTGTAACAACAACAAAACAAACAAACAAACAGCATTTACACATGAACATATCAGCATATGTACATGTAGAAACAAACACTGATGAAAGAAATAATAGGGACACTGTAAAATGTTAAAATTTTCTAAAAATTTTTGTACTTAACTTTACCTTAATTAAACAAACAAACGATTTTTATAAGAAATTATAAAAAAAATACAATTTTGCCGCCCATAGTGAAAATAATACCTGGCAGCAATAATAATAGGGACACTGTAATTTTTTACAAATAAACCTTAAAATGCTTTTATGGGTCGAAGATCCCTAATTCCTAGTGGCATTACTGGTGCACTGAATTTACGAAATTGGAAGAGACTGTCGGGTAAAATGCAATACCAAGTTGAAATCCTTAAAGTCCTAGCATAAAGTTTACTTGGAAGACAACTATGCTGATCATAGAAAAGCGATTTTAAAAACTTCTCATTCTCTGAGGAGGAGGAAGAGAATGTCCTTCACCTCAAATATCAGTGCCCTGCTCTTGTCATAAAAAGACGGAGGTTTTTGACCTCTCGCTGTGCCATCCTAGACGCAGTTTTTTTTAAATATAAATATTGCTGCAAAAGTAACATTTTTTCGAACTTTGGCTGGTTTCCTCTAGGGAACGTTTGATCTTCGTGTTGAATATTGATTGGCCTTAGTGTCCTTTTCTTCAAGGGAGTCCGCCACACGCACACACACAGATTTCGTTGGTTTGTTTAGTTACATTAACAAGGACAAGGTGTTCACTTTACTCCTTTCAACTATTTTAGAAAAAAAAAAAGAAGTCTTCTTTCAGTTTAAACACAATTAATGGACGTGTCCCTATTATTGTAAAAACATTTTATTCGAAAGCAAGGGCGCACAATCACACTTAAAAGAATTTTACAGTGAGTTCTAATCAGTAACAGAACAGTACACATAATTTATGACACATTGAAGAGAAAAAAGTAATTGCACCTATTATTTCTTTCATCACTGTACATATGTAAGTACTACGTATGTAATGTATATTGCAAATCAGAATTTCTAGTGTGTTAGTCAAACAACTAAAAAAAAATCGCGCTTAAAAAGCTCGACGACATGAATGATATCATAAAATTTTAAATGCATTCTTTCGCCTTAACTTCTGCGAAAGGGGAAATTTATGATGGCTGGCATTTATTTTGGGTAAGGTATAAAGGGGAACCCTCTTATATTTTGTATGTTTTGTCTGCTCTGTTTATTTAATTGCATTTATTTGAATTTTTTAAGATTTCTAAAGATTTTTTAAGCCTAATCTTGCTAATGCAGCAGCAGCATTATTGTAATCGCGCACAGTTTGCTTTTTTTTTTTTGAGCACTTAATGTTCAACGCATTTTTAATATTCTGTCTTGGGGATACACCCTAGGAAAACAGTGGTTAACATATTAAAAATGTTTGATGAAATTATAACAGAAAATTACGTACAGTACATGAAATAATTATAAGATCATATGGTTATTGGCACAAAACCACCAATTTGAAGAACATAAGGCGCTTATTTAGGTTCAAAAATGAAGAAAACTTCATACATTAGGTGGGTCTATTAAGTCCAATGCTTTCTTTTAACCAATAATTATGGTAGGTTGAAGTGTAACTAACAGTCCCTTAATACTTCGATTCCGTTGGAAGGAAGACGCCCAAGAAATATGTTTTTATATTTCGTTTTGAACGAGATATTTGACCTGGAGTTTGAACCGTGGTCTCACGTCTAATTAGCCAGCACACGGCTCGTATATTACGATAGAAATCTGTGCTATGAAATTGATGTTTGAGCTTTAGGATTCGCTGCTCATCAATGAAGATAACAAGTACAACATGGATGCACTTACAAATCTTTTATAAGCCATGTCATGTATCACATCGAATAATGATAATCCAAACAATGATGGACAAGCTTATAACCACCTAGTCTAGCTAATGATTAAGAAACATTTGTTTTACTACACCTTAATAGCTGCTTAAATTCTAACGTAAAGCATAACCAAAAAAAAAAAAGAAAAAAATCTGATGCAAGAAAATAAAAAAAAGAGATTGTGTTCTAATATTTCATAAATTTTTAATCAAAAATGCAATCTAGAAAGAAAAATAAAAAAACAAAAAAAAAACTCTAAACTGTACTCGTGCCAATAACGATGTGTTTTTGTTACTTTTTTGTTTGTCTGAATATCTATTGGTAGGTAATACACGCAGTATACATAATATTCTGCTTCTAATTGTTGCTGCTGCTTTTTAGGCCTACTAGCTGCAATGAGAATATGTTGTTGTAATGCTGTGGATATTTTTTGTTGCTGATTTGCTATGGGCGACGACGATTTAAATTACGATTAGTAAGCAAAATATTGTGCGTGTGTGTGTGCGAGTGCCTTAGTTTCTGTTGTTGTGTTCTTTAAACTATTAAAAATGTGATAAACAAACAAACATTGTGTTGTTGCTGTTTAGGTTGTTTATATTATAGGTGCAACGTATTGTTGCAGTCTGTTTGCTATCATTGTTGTTGTTTTTGTTGTTGTTTAAAATTTTGCATAAATTTTTTACCACTTTTGTGACAAGCGGGCGGTTATAGTTTTGGAGAGAAAACAACAAAACAAAATCTAAATCAAACACTATTACAACAATAACATTAACAACAACATCAGCTATATGAAACGCAAAGTTGGAAAAATAATTTTTGATTTTTCTTTTTTTAATTTTTTTTTTAGATTTTTTTGCGGTTTGTGAATAAATTTTTTGGTATATAAGGAATTGCTGACACAATATAGAATCACACAAAACATTTTGCACTTAAACGGATTAAAAGCGCAAAGGTTTAGCTTTAACGGCAGTGCTATTAGAACATTATAGAAAAGAATTCTAAAGAAAAAAAAAACAATTTTTTTGTTTTCAACATACTAAAGAAATAAGTTTTTAAGAAACGCAAAACATCTCATCATCATCATGGTTCAAAAGGCAAGTGATTGCAAGGAAAGGCTGCATTGCCTCTCGCACTCTCTCTCTCTATCTCTCTCTTTCTCTCTCTGTCTATCTTTGTATAAAAAAGTGCTAAGAGAGGATTATTTTTTCGTTTACAGCTTGTAGTACTCAGTGCTTTGTTGGCTGTTGCCTCGGCCGTTGAATTCCAGGACCTTATCATTCACCTCTACTTGGTCCTGCAATTCATGGACCAATTGGCCCAATTGCGAAAATATGCTGCTCCCGTCTATCCAGCTATTGCGAAAATTGCCGCTCCAGTTGTGCCAAGTAGGCCGCTCCAGAACCCTATGATCCTATCCTCAATACAGCTACAGCTATGGTGTTCATGTAAGATATCAACAATCAACGTAACCAAACAAAATTTTAGGACCAAAAATTAGTTCCAATTAGTGGCATTCCTTTGGAATCTGTACAAAAGTTTCCAAGTTATGCAAAAATATCTAAAATTTATTAATTATTAGGCGCTTAGCACCTTCATTGAAAAGTAATGAGTCTCTCTGCCTATGTTGGTATCGCTGATTAGGCGAGTAATCAAGCAGTACTTCCAAGATAATCGAATGGAATACATTCGAAATTTTAAAAAGTAATATTTAAAGTGTCTTTCCGCCTTGTCTCAGAGCCAACACACTCGATCAGTTTGAAGTCAAGCAGCTAAGGGCACTAATGGAATTCTTAGAAATCCGAATATTACTATTTACGTTCATTTAGAGACGTCATTTCATTTCAGTAACAATATGTTGTATAGTTAGCTCTTCTTTCTCATCGAAGTGGTTGCTGCAAATGACATTTCGTGGTATTTAAATGAATCGAGACAAACGTAAGAATTGAGACAAATAATGTCTTATTACGCTGACTAAAATTTAGCAGATTTATTGTTCTCTTTGGGCCTTATCTTGAGGTCTCCTAGATGGTCATGGTAAAACACTTTTGCTTCATTCATTTCGAGCACATTTATCACAGTGTTCAGTGGTGTGCCTGAATGTAATCTATCTAATCTAATCTCACCTAGTCACTCCAGTGACCAAGAGCAATAACAAACGAACTTTATGAGCTTCTAAAGCCTTATAAGCTAGAAGACTATCCACTAAACTGTCAATCTTCAACCATCAATCTTTTTATTGCGTGACTGATTAACTCAAAAGGCCGAAAGGCTTTATAGAACACATATTCACCATTTATAGCAGCTAAAACGAACAAGGCCTCTAGTAAACCTGCAAATACAACTACAATTTTGAGAGAATTGAATATTTTACTGCATCTCCTATTCTCAACTTGTTCTCTCTCTTATTCTGCATATTTTTAACAAATTAGACAGAAATCTTAGAAATCTACACATTATGACGGAAACACATTATATTTTTGGCTTAGGGCCACATAAGAACTCAACTCAAATATAATTAAAAAGCAACCATGAATGGCGGAACCTATAATTTAAAGTTGACTCCGAACAACAGATTTTTTTTTAATCAAGTTTTAATGGCAATTTTATTTTACACTCAGAGTTGTCAGAAATCTGCTGAGAGAAAATTGAAAAAAAAAATTTCTTTTTTATATTTCGCTTTGTTGGAGACGTCTGAGCTGCAGTTTGAACTGTGGCTTCACATCTAATAAGCCAACACACTACCTAATCGACTAACGGCTACATTCAGCTAACAGTTTTGCAAAACGAATTCAGTTGAATTATAAAATGAAGAATAGGCTTGAGAATGATTTGAAAGTTATTTCGTCTACTGAACACAAGTTCCGTTACAATTTACAATAAATTTCTTTACTGATTTTGTTTATAGGATGCTTCGACTGGTGATGTCAAGAGCCAACAGGAAACCCGTAGTGGTGATGTTGTACAAGGTGCCTACTCCTTGATTGAACCCGATGGCACCAGACGTTTGGTCGAATACACTGCTGATCCCGTTCATGGATTCAATGCTGTTGTACACCGCGAACCAGCTGCCGTTAAAGTAGCACCTGTTGCTAAAGTTTTGGCTCCCGCTCCTCTATTACACGCTGCTCCAGTTATTGCCAAAGCCGTAGTGCCCGCCTTGCCAGCTTTGCCCGCCTTACCAGCATTGCCCGCCTTAGCTAAAGTAGCTGCTCCTTATGGTTATCCAGCTTATCACTAAGTCATCGAACTGGAGACAACTATGAAGAGACCTACTAAACCACCATTGCCACTACTTTAGAAAACCAACCAACCAACCAACCCACTCACCACCAGCCTACTCACTCTCTCATCCATATTCAACGTTGACGACTTTTGCTTGGCAAAATGAATTCTTACTGGATTAATGCGCTTACGTTAGATCGATAGAAATCGTTAAATTTGTTATTTCACTCCAACATTCAGCCACTCATGCAACCATTCATTCGCACATCTTCTTGCATGCTCGTATATGCTACCGTTGCTCCTGTACTATTACGCTTACATTAAGGATTCGTATAGGCAAAGAAACAAAAATGTACGCGAGTACATGTTAGAGGATGACTGTGTTTGTTTGCTGTATGGTTGAATGTTGTAATTGTTGTAATTTAGTCATCACCCTCTTAAGGATTATACTGTTTATTATACTACTCTCATATACAATACATATGTATGTGTATGTAAATATATATACCATATATACATAATTACTGGTTTTATATTTTATTTTATTTTTTTTTATTTTATTTTCGTATTTTTTAACGAATTTCTTCCTATCATTTCTTTTTCAATATTCATCATTATGAAATCAACGAATTTGAATTTTGTATTTGAATTTCATTTTGATTTCTTTTTATTTTGTATACTTTTTCAGTTTTTTTTTTTGTTAAATTTCTTTTTTCATTTTCATTTTCTTGTTTATTTTTTTGTGTGAAACGATATGTCCTCCTCGTTAAATTAAATTATAAATAATTTTATATATTTTGTTTTATAGTTATTTTTAAGGCTGTTTGACCGCGATAACTTGTATAATAATTATTAATAATATAATAATTAATTAATGTATGTAAATATGTAACTATTTTTTTTACTATGTTCATAACTGAATTGTAAACATTTAAAATCGAGGGAGTTTTTAAATATAAAATGAATGCAATGAAAAAAAAAACATTCAAAATGTGTTTTATTAATGAATAAACTTCTTACCTATAAATCGTATTCCATACGAATAACTATTGACTAAAATCTAGGGTATAGAAAAAGATGATAAAGATCCTTTTTAAATATAAAAAAATGCAACTGGATAAGCGAGATGGAAATGACCAACTAGCCATGAATTAAACTCAAACAATAACCCATAATAAATTTGAATGAAATTCAACTGTTATCAACCAACAAATCCCATTAAAATAAAGTAAATAAACATTAAAGGTATAAAAATGTATAAAAATGTTTGATCAGTAGTTCAATATATTTGCTATGCCTCAGTTTTTCTAGTTACACAAGTGATAGAGTAACTGTAGTAAGTTCTGCGTTGTTAGAGTTGCCATTTCTCATTCCTAAAAACAATCGTTTTTAAATGAACCACTAAAATAAACACATCATATCCATAGCTTTACTAACATCTGCATAAAAACTGTTACTGTTAACTGTTAACTGCTAACTGTTATTTCAAATAGGTATAACAAAGTAGAGCTATAGACGAATTTGTTTATATGAATAATAAATGATTAGCCGTGGTAGTTTAGTAGCTATGATGTTAACTTATTAGACATGAGGCCACGATCCAAACTCTAGGTCAGATATTTCAAACACAACGAAATATGGAAAAAAAAATATTTCTTCGTCTACTGTCTCTCGGCAAATTTCTGACAACTCTGAGAGTAAATAAATTTGCCATGAAAGTTTCTCAAAAATCTATTGTTCGAAGTTGGACCTATAGTTCCATAACCTCCTTGTCAACATTTGATAATAATTTAAGCGTTTCTTGCTATCATAAGTATGTTATAAGAACTTGGGAATCCTGTAGATGGTAATGGTCAGTCACTTTAGCCTCAATTTCTCTAATTTGGTCTAATTTATCAATCATTCTATGACCATGGTTACTGAAATATTGTAGCATATTTGACAACTAGTTCTTAATAAGAAAATTTGAGTGTCGAGACACTCAGAAGAGTTCAACGATGAAATAATTTTCATTCGCTCCAATACAATATCGTACATGTTTTGTATGGCT
>QOCX01006444.1:0-11346 GCA_005959815.1 Sarcophaga bullata
TTTAATTATGACCACTAAAGTGATAATTAAACAATTTTTAATACTGATGAGGAAAATAAATATTTTTCATTGAAGTTTCATTAAATGAAACAAATAGGCGTATACTTAATTCGTGTCACATCCAGCTAATATTTGAGGTTACGGACGGTCTCTTTGTCATTGAAAACAGTTAATAAGTATAGATGGGCAAGGATAGGATAGTGGAGTATGGCATCTTTGTTTAATTGGGAGTTTGTTTAAGCACACATAGTGGCCTTTTGGGGATATCACTTACAATGATAGCATAATGTTAACTGGCAGATGCTGGTTAAAAGGTCTTCGGATTAATGCCTCATCTCCTTAGAATCAAAAATGAATTTAGCAATCGACCAGATGTCAAGAAGAATAGCTCTGTTACTTACTTTTTTCAGACACTACAGTCTTTGGTCACTGCAGAATTACCCCACAACCATACGCTCTGCTCTCGAGCACCATTGTCATATGTGTAACCTTAATCGTATACACGTGACTTCGGATACGACCCCCTACGCGCTGTTTTAGTGGGCCACGTCTCGCATCGACTGATGACTGAGCCACCCTGTACAGATGCAAGTTTCTGATTTTACTCTCGGAGTTTTTGCCAGAAAATGTTGAGACGCGAAGAAGAAATATTTTTTCATACTTCGGTTCTGTTCGACATATCGACGTTAGGAGATTTTATCTTCATCAACTCCGGATAGGATACCAGTCAACACAAACAAGAATCTGCGTGAGCCATGAGATTGCGTCCTTCCGATAGGATAAGTCAAACAACAAAAATCTGCGTTGAGCCAGAGCTGTCGTCCTTCCTAATCGATCTACAAAATCGGCAATTACATAAATGCCTTGTAAGAACAGGTACCCCCACGATCCAATTTAAGTAGTTGACTGGTACGCTGTCTTTGAAATACTACGATTCCTATGTGATTACTTTGATTATTCCTCAGTCCAGTCCTCAGCCTAAAAATACGGCCTAAGGGCAATAAGTTTGTTTTCATAGTATTCGGTAGGAGTGTGTGCTACACAATGACTAAGGAAGTCACTGTGACCGAAAATCTGTAAGAGATTGACACAAGCTACTGCGAAAGCCGACCAATAGAATTACGGCAGACCTAAAGACTTTATTCCACTGTCAGCGATAACAGAAAGTCCAATAATTGATAATTTCTTATTCAAAAACCATTCCATAGAGTGATTTAGTGCCATTAACTCAGTCTGAACTACACTCTAATATAACATTGGCGGAGAGACATTCTTAGATCATAGCCTTCGGGGAAAATTTCCCCTTCCTACCGTATCCTTAGTCTATTCTTATATTAACTATTCTATTAACTAATTTAAAAACGTTGACCTAATTTAACTGGTAAAGAATTTTCCATTTGTTTCCCTTGTGTCTGAATGACTTTCAAATGTGCCTCTTAAGGAGCATTTTTTTTGTTCTTTCATTCATACTCTCCCTTTTTACTAAATGCTCAACTGTTTCTAATCGATTTTATTTAAATGCGTTTAAGGTCAGACTATAATCAAAAGGTCAATAATTACGTGCAATAAAACAATGAAAATAATACATTTCAGTAGGTTACAATCGACATTGTGATACCCTATTGTGGTAATGTCTTTGTAGTTCAGATTTTTTCTTTTCAATTTATCTCATATTTTGCTGTCCTTAATTATGATGGCTTAGTTATCAGTAGCAGGTCCCTAAGACAAAATTTGTTGAAATTGTAAAACGTACTCTCTCATTTTCACTGATTGTGATTAATAGCAACTTTTTGCCAAAAACAGATTCTCAGAAGAAAGGATATTTACAAAGACTGCAGCATGGAGAAAATTTGCCAACGCTGTACGAAGTAGTACTTAGAAAAACATTAGGGAAACAAAGCTATTCTGAGTCACTAATAATCCTATTCCTATTTATATAAAGAGAGCCAATAGTACCAATCATTCTCTATCACCTAAGCCTGCTTGCGTGCTAATTTAGTCTGCAAGTGCCTGACAAGTACCAAAAATAATTGAAAATTACAATCAATCTATCGTAAATAATGAATACAAAAAGTGTCTCTATGTAAGCAAATCTTCTACACACTTATGTACATATTGACACAACATGTAATTTAAATAATCATACTCTCGTGACCATTAAGTTGACCCACGTTCATTTATCGACTGATGGGCAATTGATTAGGAATTTGTGTCATCACAGTTCATAGAATATGCGTGCTAATAATGACCTTTAAGTAGCTGAACATGGTTACTTTAGATTACTATGATCTTCTATGAAAATAAATAGTGCGTGAGCATAAATAAGTCATGAATTTAATTTTGTGAACTTAGAGTGATTGTTTTGAAATTTAAAATACATCCACAATAACGTCCATAGGTATCGAATAAATAATGAGCTGTTAGACCTTCCTGTTCGTTATCTGATAAATCGAGAATTCAATGTGAATGAAGAAAAGCAAAAGAATATTGAAGAAAAGAATCATAAATTAATTAAGATGCCCAAGAAGAAAGTCGATTTGTCTTGTGCTATTAATTACGCATTATGTTATTAAAATTTTCACTGGCAGCCAAACTTTGCATAATCATGGGGTATAATACTGTTAGATTACACTAAATGTAACCGTTTTGCCCCTACCTACTAGGAATATTACCTTTTGCTTTATTTATAATTCATTTATTTCGAGTGTGGCAACTTCTAGAATGTAACTGTTAATTTGTTATTGTCTTTTCTGATTTTATCGTTCTTAGTATTTTTAAATAGATAGATTGATATGATCTCTCCTTATCGCTATTCTCGTAATATCTTATTCTCTTTATCTTATTAATTTACTTTGTCTTCGTGACAATATCAAATACAAATACAATGTGGCCATAGAATCTAAGGCAATATATTTCGCATTACTTACAAGAACTTGGTCTTTCGCAGATCACAATTTGGTGTATTTTGCTCAGTGACCCAATCTTGCACCAGTACATTAAGCAAGAACTGAATTTAGATAACGAAGTATAGTCGCTAAATGGGAATCTGATCTAATGTCCGAGTTTAAGATAACCAGAGCTTAACTTCTAGTTCTTTTCATTAGCCATTGAAATTAAAGGAAAATTGCTTCAGAACTATAATAATATAATTTGCTTGGGTATCTTTAATCTTATTGAATCCATTTATAATGCATTTTTTCGTTTTAAGCGTTGCTGGAGTTAGGATAGCACTTCGAGAATGAGAAAAATTATGTTCGGCAAGAAAAAAAAACTCTGCCTGCAAACTACTTTGCGTTCTATTTTAACTCGGAACAAATTCCATTGTGTTTTCTCGGATGCCTTGAGACGTGAGGCCTCGGTTCAAACCCCAGGTCATATGTCTCCAACCAAACGAAATATAAAAAAATATTTCTTCGGCGTCTTCCTCTCAGTAGATTTCTGCCAATAACTATGAGAGAAAATAAAATTGCCATGAAGAGTTTCTTAAAATTCTGTTATTCGTATAAAATTAACACCCACAACATAAGTGGTATGAGAAACCAGGTCATAAATCTGACTAAAGGGTTATAATGATCTGTTGTGTATGTATGTAGTCTTCATCTATGATTCACAATCAAACTAATCGCATAATATTAAAGCATTTAAAATCATAAAAACAGCATCTAGTACACCCTGTAACTGCCTTGCTGTCAAAATAAATGACTCATACTAGTCTAATGCTGTAATTTAAACATGTTTAAGCCTATATTAACGACATAATCGTCATAAAAACTACCAGAAACTTGCAATTCTCCATTAGAATTCATTATTTATGGACTAAATTCTTCGTTTAATATCTTAGAATTCACTTATTATTGGACTAAATTCTTCGTTTAATTTAAGCATTTCAACACAGTAACTCCACACACTTATAAAAACAGGCCTGGTAAAAAAAAAAGAAAAGAAATCAATAAAGACAACCACACCCACCCATATATTCATACTCAAACACATACAATTATAAACAGCAAAATACTCCTCGCTAGTAATGGCTCCTTTCTTAACATTCTGGGTTGGCTTCATAAGTATTACTCACACACTCTCTGAAGTAAAATCATCAAAGCGACTTGTGAACGGTGCACACTATTGAAAAACATCATCACAAAGATAATGTTAGATTATACTGTTAATTTTAGATGTATGTGTTACAACAACATCAACTAAATAGCATTTGAATTACAGAGCCTTCTACTACCGTTTCACTTCAATCATTTATTCTGTAGGAATATTGAAATAAAATTTTTCTTCTGTTTTTCTGTTCACTTCGTTTTTTTTTTTCCATTTTTCCTTGATTAAAAAGGCACAATGATAGCCTAAATACAGGCTATAAAAATTCAGGTTAATTGTGTATTCATTATTGTACTGTTCTGTTCCGTCTAACATACTTATCAATGGCCAAATTATTTTTTTTGGTTACAACATATAATAAATTAATGCCAAGTTCCGTTCTTTGTTCTTTTGAATGCTCATTTTAATTGATGGTTAGCATACATATATTATTATACGTTAAAAGGCTAAGAATGCTTTTAGCCTTTTAAGGGACATTTGTCATATGCGATATTTAGAGGCACGTTAATCATCCTTCATCGTGAATTGTATCGGCCTGTGGCTAGGAATCTTCCAGATGGTTAACAGCACTTAAAGTTGTAAAATATATGAACGTATAACCCCAAAATCAACTTTATGTAAGCATTTGATCCAGATTTTGGTGAATGTCATCCATTGATCAATGAATGGCATAACGTGCTGTATATTCAGCCTATATTATTAAAATATTTGTTACATTTATTGTAAGCCGCCTTAATTTTTTCTATTCTATTAATAATATTACAAATTTGATTTGCCTTTTTGTGATTTAAAATGCAGAGCATTTCAATAGATTTGCGGTCAAATATCACTTTTTTTCCCATGGACGTGTTTTATGAAACCAAATTTTTGCTAAAAAATTTTCATTTGTTTTGTTGTTTTTTTTTCTGGTTGCTTTTTGTTGTGGTTTTCAATGGAATTCGTATTTTAAATGAAGGAAAATGTTTTTTTTTTTTAAATGCAACACAAACCTTAAAAAAAATAGAATTTAATAAAAATACGAAATACGGGCAATATTTCTAATTGTAAACGTTATCCGCTATTCGGTGAGTTCAGTGCCACCTTTATTGCTATTTTAATTCGTTTTAAAGTAACTTATTTCTCAACTTAATTTATTTCATGTTTCGGTTCTGTTGGAGATTGTCTCTGACCCAGGATTCAAACCGTGTGCTTAGTCCACTATCTACTAGGACTACGGCGCTATAAACATCAAACGAATTATGAACTGCATGCGCTTTATAACGGTAGCAATGTTATTATTATTACTTATTGCACTGCCCCTCGTGTACTTTTATACTTTATACACTACTTCTTCCTCTTGACATTCTTAAGGGGGTTTAGTACGAAAGACTATTCGTAGACGAATAAATCATTTAACTTTTGAGTCACTCAAAAACCAAAGCCTTGCCGTTGGCATGGCAGTGATTTCATCAATAATTTTATAATGCCCTGGGCTAGGTTTGATTGGATCATTTTTTAATAACCTTAAGGAAGACTGTAAACTAATGCTTAAGTTTTTAAAACAAATAAAATTTTCTTTCTTTACTGCTTTCATATTTAGAATTTATCCCTTCATTCTTAAAGTCCTTACAAAATCCAATAGCTGTCTACAGTACACCTCAAGACATTTTCGTATATTTGTTATGGTGGTATGGTTGAAAAGCGAATGGAAATTTCAAAAACCCTTAAAGAGAATGCTTTTCTTGTGAATATGAAAAACGAAAATTCAGTAAATAAAATGCAAAAGAAAAACCAAAATTCAATGAAAAATACCACACTATTTAGACATTAAGTTGAACAAAATAAAAATCGATAACCTTGAGCTGCAAAAACTTTCACAGACCTTAAGTTTTAAATAAAATTATGTTGCTGAATTGTTTTGTCAAACTGGAAAACTTAAAACTTTTTAACATATGCATGCATGCGTATGAGTAATATTTTTTAAATATTCTTTTATTACGTATACGCCTGGATAAAACAAAAATAATTTCTTTTTAATTTAATTTTATTAAACTCACGATTCCTTTTAATGATTTTTCAATGTTAACACAGCCATTGTTGCAAAAAAAAAAGTTTCGATTTTTATTTCAACCAAATCTTTAAAAACCTTAAACTTTTGGAGATTTGATCTTCTGAAAGGAAATAGAAACAAAAGTCTCCATGAATACACATTTAATATTAACAAATATTAACAAATTTTTTTATTCGAAAGATTGATCAAAGAAAAAAAATATAAAATCATACTATAAGCCGCCGAAAACCTACAAGCCTGAGTTAAACATTACAGCTCGCTCACATTCCGCTCATAAGGGACATATTCGTATTTGATCTATAATTACAGACAAGAATTTCTCAGACATCATTCCTTAAGCTATATATTTATAAAATCTATAGGGTGGTAAATTTAAAAATTTTAATTTACAAATGAAACAAAAGTAGCATGAAATTTTGCCAAATTAATTTGATTCTTGGCGCTCAATTGACATCACCATTTTCGTCTAATCATAGGTTTGACGCATTCAATCGATTGTAGCATGAGATGTGTGTCAAGTTGCGCCATTCTATTGAAACCAGACATCGTTCACAGCAATATCATGAAGAGCGCGTTCAAGAAAAATCGGTTATCATGGCGTGATAGGTGTCTCTATTGATAGTAATGGTTGTGTCGTGCTCATTTTCAGAGAGATATGGGCCGCTCTAAAAGCCACACCAAACAGTAATGAGTGCATTGGCTTCCAATGCCGTTTATTGGTTTTCTGAGCCCCAAATATGGCAATTTTACTTATTAGCGTACCCACCACGTTAAAAATGAGCTTCATCCGAAAAGATAACGCCCAATAAGGTCCCAACTTTGCTCAAGAATAAATTGATTCATTACGTTCAGTGGAGAAAAATATACTGAATTTTGTAACAGAATAGGCTGCCATAAGTATTTGCCGGATACGAAATAACCGATGGTTCAAATTTTAACCGATAGATGTTTATATTTTATTTCTATTTCTCTTTTTTTAACCTGACCTTTTCTACCGGAAATGGTAGCTTGACAGTTTTTGTTTCTAGTCTGGCAAGTTCTAATTTATTCTCGTGTAAAGAAAAATATCCTTAATTCATCCCCACAGATCAATTGATCTGAAAGCGTTCGCACTAGAAACTTCTTTCACTTCTTTAAATTTATTATTTAAAAAGAATAAAATTTAAGTCTACATACTTTTATCATTATTAGAATACCATTCATATACACCAGTAGTCATTTTATGTTTCTTTATTTGGTAAATGAAAGCATCATTCCTACCCAAAGTAAACTAAATGTGAAAAATATAAACTTAAAGAAATGATTCAGTCTCAAATAAAAAAAAATCAAAGAATATAACAGCAACAGGCTATAAAAACAACATCACATCATTAGTATTTCAAGGGAAGTATTGCATTAAAATAACTGTCAACATACATATGCAAATAAGCAAATATTACACTCACTCTCACATAAATCCGGAATGCTTTCAAAATTCATTTAAACAAAAATAACATACAAACAAACAAAATATTCAATAATTTGTAATTTGAGTAGACGTCGTGTTAAACAGAAAAAAATTTGAAATCCAACCAAAACGCTGTACATTATAAATAAAGTATTTTATTACCACTCACACTGTTACATATTCTAAAAGCAAAAGGAAAGATACCGACAAAAACCCTATACATGTAATCGCACAGATCCTATAAAGAAATTGTTTACATTACCGCGAGTCAAAATTTACGAATTTCTATTGATGTTATTCTGTTTAATATGCCACCACAAACACAATCTGTTTAACTTCTTACAAAAAAAAAAAAAAAAAAAAAAAAAAAAAAAAAAAAAAAAAAAAAAAAAAAAAAAAAAAACGCATGAGGGAGTGTGATATGAAAAGATAAAACCAAACAAGTCTTTTGTTAAAGCACGATAATTGTAGGTTCTAGTAAGTAATTATTATTGCTTTTGTTGTTGTTGTTGTTATTGCTATATTATTTTCATTATTGTTTATTATTAATCCTTCTGTTAAAGACTTGATAGAACTTGAACATTTCCAAGACAATTCAACAGTAAAGCAAACATCACATACGCATCCAAACACGCATATGTGGTATGTGTATGTAATAACGAACAAAAACTAACCCACTAATTTAAAAAACATACAAAATTATAGAAAAAAATCACAACAACAACAACAAGAAATATCTCTTTTTTTAGATTACACTCGTCGTTATTTACCACACAAGACAAAACAAACTTACACACTTAAGCATTTTGTTGTTGGCTCTGGCATCCATTTATTTCAAACGGTCTCTATTTTCTCATCTTCTCTTCTCAGCTGCGTGTGTGTGTGTCTCTGAGACTATTTGCAACACAAAACATATTGTCGAAGACAAACAGAAAAGAAAAAAAAATAAAAAACCAAACACCGACACACTTAAATGGTTTATCAATGGCACAAAATGTTAAAAATAGAAACACACACACACACACACGTACAACAAACCCGAACAAAGCCTGTGTATAAGCAATAGAATATGTTTTTAACACAGTATAGTTATGGTTTCGGCTTTCTTTCGTTCGTCATGTTTTTAGTGCAATCGTATGTAAACTGTTGTGTTTGTGTGTTAGTTTGTTTACGTTTAGATGAAAGCATCAATCAAGATTTTTGGCTTATAAAAGCAAAGCCATACGAAACAAAATAAAACAAAACAAAACATACTAAAAACAATAACAAAGAAATTGAGACAATAAATTTTGAATTGTCTCCTTCTCTTTCCCATTTAAAGGCTTGTGTGTCTGTGTTTTAGATTTTTAAAATATGTAGCCTTGAATTTTTTTAGATAAGCAATGGAACTTGACAATAAATACCGTTACACACGGTTAATGCTATTTATATTACAAGCTACAGTGATTACTGTAGTATATATAGTCATGCTAGTGGCTAATCGGTGCTGTTAATATTATTGCAAGGTACCGGATATTAAATTCAGGTAAAGGAGTTTCCTTCCTCACAGAAGCTAGAGCTTCCTTCTTACGGAAGCTAGAGCTTGACTATCTAATAAGAAATTTTTTCTAAATAAAACTTTGTAACATAAGAAACACAAGTTATGTTATGGTTTGTTGGCGTATTAGACGTGAGGCCATGGTTCAAATCTCAGGTCAGACACCTCCAACAAACGCAGTAAAAAAACACATTTCTTCAGTGACTGCCTCTCAGCAGATTCCTGACAAAAACTCTGAGAGTAAATAAAAAAAAAATTACACCGAAAAATTTTCTCAAAAATCTGTCATTTGGTGTCGACTTTAAAGTTTGGGATCCCGCCACTTATAGATAAAATTAACACACAAAACGTAAATGGTGTGAGAAACTAGGTTGTAATTCTGACTACAGGGTTCAAATGAGCAATTATGTATTTATGTATGTTTTAAACGACAATTTATTACAGACTTTAATAAATAATCATGCGTTCTAAATTTTATTACACAATTCTTTTACTATAAACCACACTTCGCATTTAACTGCAAATGGTAACGTTAATACTCTATGTATTTGTACTGCTGTTATCTTCAGTCTGGCAACTTCTAAAATCTCATTGCTGAGACTGAGGCCTATCATTCTGAAACCTTCTACTGTAAACCAAATACCTGCTTACTAGGTAAACTTGATAAATAAAAAACAAATAAATCAAATAAATACTAACAAAGTGGGCTAGATATCTTTTGATGAAACTATGATCCTTAGAGGACCTAAAAAAATTTTAATATTTAAATTCATGTTTTTATGTTTGATTCTAGAATTCCAGAAACAAAGCTCTCCTTTTTTAAAAATAAAAAAGTTTTCGATTTTATTTAAAAGAAAATAGAATACAAGTTATCAACACATTTTCTTTTAACAAGAAGTACAAACTTTTAAAAGAAAAACAAAAAAAAAATTGTATTTTCAATAAGTTTTCCCTGTGTCTTCGATCCTTTGGTTTAGTTTTTTCATGTTTTTATATTCCTTTTATCGTTTTTTTTTTCTTTCTTTTTTTCTCGAAAGATAATGTCATGTGTTTAAAACTATACAACAACAAAATGATAAGAAATAAACACTGAAATATTCTCTGCACTTGCACTTACACAGCCATAAAAACGAAATTACCAAAAACAAATAATTCAAGATACAAAAGGATAGTAAAAGCAATTGTATTTACTATCCACTTCATACTACACTGGCTAATTTTACTTTCACTGTTTCCCCCATTGTCTCTCTCTCTCTTTTTTTTTTTTTTTAAACGTCTCGAATTGTTGCTACTCTTTAGTAAAAAAAAGTACTTTTGCTACTCTTTAGTAAAATAATGTAATATTTTTTTTTTTTTTTTAAAAAAAAAAGAATTATGTCTGGTATGCATTGAGAAAAAAAGGATGTCAGCGTCATTGCCATAAGCATATAGACTTACACAAACACATACGATATTTGTCTTTCCAGTTTGCAGACAATTAATGGAGCCAGTAGCACATGTCCGATTATAGTTCCAAGTTTTATTTTTTATAGAACTGTTTCATTCAAAGCATATTTTTGCATTTGTTTTAATTTGACAACATACTTTAAATGATAATATTGTTCTATTAAATTTATTACATGATACTTTACGTGCGTACATAGTATACACATCTCACTTTTAATTATTAAATACTAGAAGAGTTATTTTCATACATTTGGCAACTTCTAGACTCTCGTTGTTGGTTTGTTATAACAAACTTAATTACGTAGTTTCTTAAAGATATTTTACTCTCCTCTATAACTGAGCGTACGTACGTTCAGGTAGGCTTTTGTGAATATTTTCATTTCTCTTATTCCAAAGCGTAATCTTTTTGACGACGACAGAGATAAACATTTTTAGAGTGAAAGATGTTTCCCTTTGGAATATATTAGAGAATATATTTGATAGTTAGTTCCTAGCACTTTTAGATGCGATTGTAGCTTGCATGATGTAGTAACAGTATCGCAGTATGAACAAAATATAGCAACGAACCCAAAATACTCCTTCAGGAAAGCTTTCTTCTACAAAGGGGTAGGATGTATCCGGCGTTGATATTTATTAAGAAATTATTGTATAGTACAGGCATACTTAAGTATGGCATTCAATTCAAACGTCGAACTCTATTTGATCAACGCAAACAACACCAAATCAATGTGTTTTGGCACTATCAATACCACTCCATTA
>QOCX01006445.1:0-11345 GCA_005959815.1 Sarcophaga bullata
GACTAAAAAGCAATCGGAAAACCTATGATTTACGTTTCCTAAGTTAAGTTCACTCAGTATTTTCTAAAAATGTCAATTTCATTTGTCTTTTTGTATCGGAAAATTCTAAAGTTATTAAAGATAAAATCATTGAGATGAAATATGATGGCATTCAAAAATAAAGATTACATCAGTTATTGAGTTTGAATTTTAGTATTTTTTTTTTTCAAGACTGACGATTTTGATTAATGTTTCCAATATTTTAAAGATTAAAGATCAATTCTGGGTGACATTTATTATGTATTTTTTGTTTTTTTTAAAGAACTCTAATTTTAAATGGCTTAAAGAAGAGCTATGTAATTGAAATGAAAGAAAAAATTTCGTATTTACAGCTTGAAAGAAAGGGAAAATACATGCCACAAATGAAAAGGAGATAGCTAAAAAATAAACTACAGAGAGCATAGAGGAAAAAGAGTGAAGAGAGCCGAAAAGAGTATAAAATAAAATATTTACACCAAGTCCAGCTTCATCCATAAGTAGCATAGCCTGTGTGAGTTTTATTTTTATTTTTTTTTTGTTTATTTTAATGATCAACGAGCAGTTTTTTATGTTCAAAAATATTTTCAAATTATAAGAAAATTTTTTGTTAGATAATGGCGATGTTTTATAAGTAGTTTTATATTGTTCCAGTCGAATCAGTTAAATGTTCATGAAAATCATACAAAAATCACGTTTTAGTAGAAAATTGAAAGAAAAAGAGAAAAATTTTAAATTAAAAAGAAAAAATCTAAAATCATGTGCTTAATATTGTATTCAAAATGAAACTGTACAAAATAATTTATTTTTCTTTTAATTAGTTTTACTTAATGATCATGAGAAATGAACATTTTTTTTTTTGTTTCAAAAAATTAGAGACAATATTAGTAAGATTACATTGAAAGCTTTCGTTCGATGTATATAGGTTTTGACAGATTTGTCAGAAACAGTTAGATAAAGAGAGAACATTTATGTTTGAAATTTACAGCTGAAGTGTTCCGGTTTTTCTTTATTTATTTGAATTAAAAATTAGGCCAATTTAAAAAAATTAAAAGATTGTTTTCAAAGCTTAATGGCTTTTACCTGCTTTAAATGATTTTTTAGAACAGTGCCCTCTGGCTCCGGTAGAGGCGGTATTTCTTCATAGCCCCCAGTGGGCGGAGTTAACTTAGTGGAATCCAAATCTACCACCCAAATGTCATCTGGTAACCTTTGAGATATTTTTTCATTTTTTTTTTAATAACTTTTTTTAATGCAAACATTGTCCAAAACTTACCGGAAATTCTTTTTATACATCAGAAATGTGGCCGGTACACCGATTACAAAGGGAGTAGGGGCCAACAGTAATTGTTCAGCACAGCTCAAACATGTCGGCAGTAGCGGTATCACTGGGAACATATATTCCAAAGGATATAACATTGTGACAAACGCCATTACCGACATGGAGAGTGCATTATAGTCGCGAGATTGAAACAACACCTTATTCTCCAACATAATCAATGTCCAAACCTTAAGACAAGTTTCCACGCCCAACAATTCCAATGGCAAATGTAAAGGAAAGTCCACCAGGGAAAAGCGTGTATAGATCGTGTATGATCGGGTAAGGCGAACAGTAAAGGTTCGTGCACTGTGGGAGATAGTACCTCTACCTGAAAGAAATCAATTTCCCCAGTATTTTCCCTTTCTATTATTCCGTTATTCTATCTGAACTCACCTCAACTCTCGTTGATCCTGGCACTGGTACCGGTGTTGATAACAATCTCAATATCCAAGTTTCAATTTCCTTAACATCGTGCAAAACAATCGACGAAGTTGTTTCACTGGCATGACCTGTTAAAACCGTCCACACATTATCGCGTGTGATTTTTTGTGAGGCTCCCACGCGTTTCGGTGAGGAGGACTCGTTGCAGGCATCAATCAACTTTTTCAAGATAAACAAACACTCGCGAAAGGTGGTAAAGAATGGATGATGCGATATGATGCACAGTGAAGTCAATGACTGATTTCGTAATTTTGTACGTTTCCTGGAGGCTCGCGGCGAGGGAGAATGACTGCCACCTGATTCAGAATCAGCGGATGGTGCCATTAAACCCAATTTCGGCACTTGTTGCATATTGTGGCCCAAATGTGACATTTGATGCTGAGTATCCGAATCTCGTCTTGAAGTCATTTCACGATCTGAATCACTGGGTGCGACGTTACTTCTGTAGTCGCTAGAAGAAGTTAGAAGGCCGTAACTATTAAGAGAATTATATTAAATTGTACTTTAAAAAGCTTTTTGCCGCAAAAACACAAAAGTAAACCAACAAAAACGAAAAAAATGAAGAAAAGGCTTGCAACTAAGCTTAGCGCTAAAACTAATCTCTACTTGCCTACTAAATGCTGAATCCGAACTTCGTTCCATACTCTTACGCCATGATTCGCGACGAAATGCTGAACTTCGCCTGCCTCGTGTACTTTGTGCCATGGTTGTTGTACTATGGGTTTGTGGTTTCTCTGCATTCGGTGTGTGCTTCTCGACCGGCCTATAAAAGTTGACACAAATGCCATAACGTGTCTTACCCGAATCTTTGTCGGTTAAGGCAAAAACAAATGATGTCATATCCCTGATGGCCGAACCGGTTCGTCGAGGTCCCACACTTGTACAACCTTCGGGTTGGCAAAAATATACCATGTCAAGAGGAAGAGGAAAGTCAGCATGATCAGAAGGTGGGTAACGCCTTAAGAGTTCGGGAATCTGGAAACAAGAGAAAATATAAAACAAAAATGGCTAATCCTTTACAGAATAACATTCAGAATCTGTTAAAATAATCATTTTTTTCTTCTCTTATCCTTGAGAATTATTACATACTTAATCACCTTTAAATAACCTTTCACTTAAACATACAAAATTTATTCTTATGAAATCATTTAGGATATGTGTACGTAGGTATCTCTCTGCTTCCAAATTGTTTTTAATTTTTTCCTTTAAAATTCTTAAACTTACTTGTACTGGTGGTGTCTTATTGCCTGGTAAACCCTTGTGGACAGGTGGTGTTGTTCGGGCACCTACAATTGCCAAATAGTCGACAAGACGTGGACACAATGAAAGTTTCTGTTGTTCGGCCATTATTGATGATGAAAATACTTTAGGGAATTTATTGCTGTTGGTGGTCCTTTTTATCTCGTGTGTTTGTCTTTTGTTTTGCGATTGTCCTGGATTTTTTAAATTCATTTTTCTTATACAGAAAAACTTCTATTGTTGTTATCGTTGTTGTTGCTCAAAGCCTCAACATGAAGTTTCAATTCATTGTAATTTTCCAGAATAATATATGATTTAGGCTAGAAAGAGACAACAAAAAAAAGAAAAATTAGAAAATTTTAAGTCAATTTGTAATTTATTTTTTAGTTTCTTAAAATCTTAAAGATTAAAGAAAAAATAAAAAACACTAAAGCCACATGACTGTATGACACCTCTAAGGGCTACGAATTGGCGTCGTATGCATTAAACAAGAATAGCATTGAGGAGTATGATCAGGGTTACAATTAGCTCCTTGGGGCATTAATTAAATGATTAAATATTGNTACACTTAAACGGGTATGTTAGTGAAATAAAAGTAATACAATATATTTTCTCTCTCTCTCTTTCTTTTTCTGAGAACATATTGGCTTTCCATTACACATACTCACAGTGTGCTACTACAGTGTGTTAGTTCACAGTGATGTGTAATTTTGTTAATCAGCATTAAGGAAAATTTCATGTAACTGTAAATGGAAGCATAATAGAAAACATGTGCGTTGTTATTGAAAATTGCCTTCTCCCTCACCTTTTTGTAAAATAATTTTTTTTTTAATTTTAAAATTTCCATCTGGAGTAACAATAGGGTCACCATTGAATTGCTTATTTAACTGAGCATTGGGCTACGTCAGGTGGAAAATTTTATTTTACAATTCTGCACATGGGAGAAAGAATTTCTATCTGTTTTAGAATTGCCATTAGACAATGCGGGAATTCCGCAATGCATGTAATCCCTATTAACCTGTTTCTTTTGTTAAACATTTAAGGGTGATATTATCATTAAGCAGCCAAAGAATGTAAAACCTAAGGTCACTTACTTACGTACGATGAAGGTAAAGGACTTGTAAGTTACATTACGTAAGTTTTACCTTCAAACGAAAGTAATGTAATTACCACATGTTGAACGTATGTATATACCACATGTTGAGCAAAAAGAATTAATAATTAACAACCTTAATTGGATTGTTGCAAAATTAATTCGTAATGAGACGGTTATTTTTGTCAANCATGTTGAGCATGAGAATTAATAATTAACAACCTTAATTGGATTGTTGCAAAATTAATTCGTAATGAGACGGTTATTTTTGTCAAATTGAATCAATTATTAAAAGGAGATTTAACACCCGTTTTATATTTACAAGCAAATAAATTACCAAATCAGTAAATAGGGAAGGGGGTGGCTAGAGTCAATAATTATTGATGTAGTCATCGTTGTAATTATCCTATTCAGTGTTTTATAAGAAAGTTAATCAAAAAATAAACAGAAAAACATTGGAAACTATTTGTTCCGGCTCATATTTATTCAAAGTGGGTACGTACTAAACCGTATTTTATAATTGTAAGGAATTTCTTTTTCAATGGAACATTTTACATTTACATTGAATAGCATATCTCCTACACATGATTAATATTTTCATAATTTATATAGCATTTTAGATCGTTTAGATGATACATAATTGATCATTACAACGCTTCAGTCAGGACTACGATTAACTTCGCAAGCCACTTATGTTGTGTTTGGTAATTTTATACATGAGTGGCGGGACCTACAGTTTAATGTCTACTCTGAACGACAAGTTTTTGAGAAACTTTTCATTGCAATTTTATTTACTCTCATAGATTTTGCCAGAAAGGAAGGAAGAAAGGAAGGCGCAGAGGAAATTTTTTTCATATTTCGTTTTGATCGATATGTTTGATCTAGGGTTTCAACCGAGACCTCACATCTAATAAGCCAACACATTACCTACTAGACTACGGCGATCATCACGATAAATACATATTGATCAAAAGTCAAATTTAGAAAATGGAGGTTGATCAGTAATACAATTAGCAATTAGAAGAACTTTGTGAAAGAGGAGTGGGAAAAAAAAATTCTGCTTTCAAAAAATCGGCAATTCTATTGCTGTCAGAAAAATTGCTAACGGTTATAGCTAATGGTGGCTAATATGTGTATACGTTATCGATTATAACAATAATTTAGTCAGGATTACTCTATTATTTCTTAAACCATTAATGTTGTCTGCCTTAATTTTATTCATAATCAGCAGTACCTACAGTTTACTGTTGATTTCACAGCTTTAAAAAATATTTTTTCATGGCAAATAGTTTGCTCCTAAAGCATTTGTAACAAGTTAATAGTTGCCGAACGAATTATTTTCACAACAATTTTTTATTTCAAGATCTCAGAACTTTAGAGCCATCTCTCGCTCACTGCTCACTAGACCACCAAAATTTAGTGCTTTAAATAAGTTTCTTTGCATCAATGTCTCACGTTAAATGCCCAAAAGCTTCCCACAATTAAAAAATAAAAATATTAAAGAAGGGCTTCAATTTTATTCCACTTCAATTACTGATAAAGAACAATTGAAAGGTTGTGAAAATCATTTATTAACTCTATTAAAGTGTTGTTATTAATAAATGTTAATCAAATCAATATACACATTTACACGCTTTAACATCAACTGCTCAATAACCGTTGATGTGGCTACAATATAGTGAACAACTAACTGTGCGTCGTATACGTAATTCATTTATTTTTATTGACTATTATTGTGATGTATTACAAGACTCTTTCTCTCTCTTTTTTGCCTTGTATCGGAGAGAGAGGGAGGGTGTTGGGTATATTTGAACAACGTTTCAATTTCATTTACTTAATCATGAGTAAAGTGAGCACACACAGTATGTGGTAAAAAAAAAAGACACACATGCTCATATGCATATACATAGCACATGTAGAAAACCATGTAACATATGAGATACGTATGTATGTATGCAATAATGTTATGCTCTAAAATGCTCAATAAGTATGCATGCATGTGTGCCTGATGTATATTGATTGTGTAAAGAAACACTCACATGCTTCCGTACTTCTACTGGGGTTGTGCTTACCACAATGTACGATAGTAGATGTAAGAATACGTGTGAAGTTACTTTCCTTTGTGTATATAACTTATGCAGCATTAGGGTGGTAAATCAATACTCATTCGCAGCTCCATTCAAACTTAGGTGCCTCGAATTATCGTTCGTTGAAAATTAAATTAAAAACTAAAAAATAGCTTCCATGGCAATGTAGATCTTTTGCAAATCAATTGAACTATTTACCTTCCTAATAAATTCTGTTCCCATAACATTGCTCCTCAAGTTTTCAATCATTAAAGTGTGTTATTCCGGTTGTTCTTATTCTTGGTGGTCGGATTAAATGAATAGATGAATGGCAATAGTGTGTGTTTTTTGGCTTGTGGTTACTTTTAAACGATTTATGTTTCAGGGCTTTGGCATGAACTGTTGTTTGTCTTACTCAAATCAATAATAACACAGTTGTTTGTAGCCAACTAACTTATGCATTTATAATTTGAGTAGCATATAAAATTAAAGAATTTATTTCCCCATTGTAGTATTTTATTTTATTTTATTGTTCAATAGCTGTTTAACATTTCATCAATTAAACTTCAATTGATTGTTGGCACCCTTGTTTATCCCATTTTGCCATAGATTATTGTTCGGGGCACTGTATTGTCCTTATTTTAATTATATTCGTTAAATCACATCACTTTTTGTTATTTTCCTGCTCAAATCATGTTTAATTTATTATAACCACACAAAGACACACGCACTTTCGTTTACCAGCCGACAGCCTCCTTTTAATTTTCTTCCTCTTTCTCTCTCTTCTCTCTTCCTTTCCCGTTACCATTATTAACATACTTTATTGTTTTATTTTGCTGTTTGTTCCTCGGTTTGTTTTTATACTTCCCTTCTCTTTCAGGTTTTCCTCTCGTAATGAAATGTTGATTTCCTTCCGTAAGAGAGAATATTGCTGTAGAAATAGCTTGATTTTGTGTGGGTTTATTGTTTTAATGGTTTAAAGGACTATACCAACTATACCAAAGACAAATTAACAGCCAAATAAAGCTTTAAAAAATTAAAAACCTTTATTTTTCTTGTTGTGTTTAAATAAAGCTTTTTATTTCTATCAGTATCATCAATAAGTATATAAGAGCATTAACGGTATGGTGTATGTATGTATATAATTGTATGTATGTTTATATATTGAAGTGCTTAGAGTTGCCAAGTATTAAATACTGAAACCTAAATAGTTTTCCAATAGAATATTTGATGAAAGTGTTGTTTTGTTCATCTAATTACCGTTTCACTTCAGACAAGAACCATATTGGGCTAGAGGTTCTATTTGCAGCTAGGGCCAGAGACTAGATACCGCTCAGATCACTCCAATTAAAATTCTTTAAAAGAATTCTCGTAAAGACAATAAATGTAGCCTAGTCTAGCTTCGACCTTGAAGGAAATTGGTACACTTTGCGTCAGAGCTGTCTTCCACTAAAGTTGCCTTAAACAGAAATCTTCACTTTTTCTTGTAGTGTTGACATGTAGCGCGGTATACAGTGAAAGATTCTCGAGTGATATTAGATGAAATAAGACCGAAATATCTCCATCATGGCTTATAGTTAAGTGTTTTCAATTTCTTCAATTGGAATGAACAGAAAAGCTTCCTGAGAGGAAAACATTAGCAGTTGGCACGATTGGAATACAAACAAATCGAACTTAAATCAGTTTCTCGCTAATATATCAATAAATATTCACAGAAAACATTGTTTCATGCTAAACTCATCATTTTATAACCTACTTAGCTGCAATAACTTGAATTAAGGACCCAGAAAAAGCACAAAAACAATAAAATGACGGAGGAAATGCTTCTAGCAGAAACTTAAAATAAAATAAAATAAATTGATCCAGAAATGTCAAGCAGTTAGGCCTGCTTAGAAGCATTATTAAAGTACAAGCATGAGTAGCACAAATTTCCGTATTCAGATCAAAGCTATGCTACAAGGAGGTTGGCGACTCTAAAAAATATGACTGCTAGAACAGGCTAGAACGCGGTACGATAACTATGGGAATAACTAGATCCAAATAGCTTAGCTAATAAGTAAATGCTAAACCACGGATGGTATCCAAAACATTTGTTTTTTTAGATATTTCTAATCACTGCCCGTAAATCTTATGAAACTGATAAACTCTTTCATCAGTGTAAGATACACAGTGTCATAAACGCAGAAGATTATAAAATAAAATGTCAAAAGAATAAATATTTATTGTATTTATTTTAATTTATTTTTAGCGGTGAAAAATCTCATTAAGATTATGCAAGCTATTATGACTATTAAAGATAAGGCTGTCATAACCATTGTTTGTTCGAGAAGTGGTGTTGCTTAACGACATTGTTTTCTTCAATTAAAAGAAAGAAAAAATACGACCGTTATTTATATAGGTTACAGATTAACGGTTGTATAAAAATATTTAAAAAATAAATTAAAAAATGAATGGAAATTGGAAAATTAAAATCGTTCCATCAAACAATAATAAAACAATGAAAAGCTATAAAATGGCATTCAATCATGCCTTTTGTTTTCTTAACAAAAATTAAGGAAAAATCTAGAAAATTTCAATTCATCCTATCTCTGCTGCCTTCACCAAAGTTTTTGATACAGTGATACAAACCACAATATGGATTGACCTTGCATGTCATAGTCTTTACCGTAGCTATTTATTTCAATGTTAAATGTCGTTTTGTTCATAACAGAGATCTGACTATCGGCTTTGATGTCATAGACTGTATTCAACAGGAAAGTTTTTTAACGTTTCCTTGCATTTGCAAATAGAAACATCCATTGGGATATGTAGAAGTTCTGTATTCTATCTTACTATAGGAATACGGCAATGCCTTGAAACATATGTACATACATATACAGATGTATACTTGACTGGCAACTAGTTAGGACTACAGCCTAGCATCTTACACCTCCCATGTTTTGTGTGTTAATTTTATCAATGTGTGATTATTATAAACTCCGAACGTCAGATTTGAGAAGTCCGGTAGATGAGACCGTTAAAAGTAGTCACTTCAGTCATATCCGAACATACCATGATACTGTATAATATGGTGCTTCTTTAAATGTTTGAGATGAGAAACGTTTGATTGAGAAAACATCAACACTCAATGCAAGTTTCTTACATGAGTATTTTAATTGATATTTTGATATGTTGAACATTTTTTACCCTAACGCTATAACACTGAGGTACTTTGGATGCGAACAAACAGCGCCTAATCGTAACTGCAATACCGGCTCCACCACCAGTCAATGTAACTAGAATCTACATTGACTGTTACTCACAAGTTCCTCTGTTCTTACTCACAAGTTCCGGTTCTTATTTCTTTGAGAACGAATCCTATTGGTCTCAAATGAATAAAATGGACACCAACGATATGTCCTGGAGGGTTTGTTAGAGGTTGTTAGGGGGTTTTGATCGTTCACAGGTGTTTGCGAAACACATCGGCTCTCAAAAGCAACATACTTCATTCCAAAGCTCGAATTCAATATTATGCTTCAGAATTATGGAAAATTTACCATTTTGGATGCTCTACACCTTAAGAAGCCATTGCAGGCATTTAAACGATTTAATATTCCACAAATACTGGCATCAAAAGGTATTGAAACGAATAAATATGGAAAAATATTTATTCCCCGACTTCCTCTCAGCAGATTTCTGTCAAAAACTCTGAGAGAAAGTAAAGTTGCTATGAATAGTTTGCCAAAAATCTGTCTGTTCGTAATTCTGACTGAAGCGTTGTGATCATGTGGTATTTAATCACACTTTATTTCATTTAAATTTAAAGATAGAAAGCTCTTAGTTAAAGACCCTTTATAAAATTTAATTTTAACCCATGAAATTTAAAACAATTATTCTTCTTTTGAAACATAAAAACTTTAAGAGAGTGAACTTATGCGTAAAATAGTGCAACATTTTTTAATTTAATAGCAAATGAAACTTTTTCATTTCAGTTCAATTAATTTCATCCGTAAGCACCAACTAAGTAACAAATTAATGTGAGTGATTAACTTTATTATTTAAAGTTAAAAATGTATAATAAAACAAGCGAGTTAAACTATTTTTAATAGTGCAATTTAGTTAAGAGTTCACGACTTTAAGAGTTTAAAATAAAATCTGTGTTAAACACTTGATTACAAAATTCTCAAAATCCCAATGGCAGCTAAAGCAGAAAAGCAAATGAAAAAGTGCCGTTTTCCGTTTCCTTGCCAATGGCTTTTCAGTGAAACGTTTAAGTTGATACATTCATTGTCACTCTCAGCTGTGAGCAATAGCAATTAAATGGCTTTAAATTAAAGACATTTATTTCTTTCTATCTCACTTTACATTAACTCAAGGTAAAATAACAAATTCAACGACAACAACAACAATTAAAACAAAACAGATTTCTTAAAATCGCCATCATCAGGGCAATGTGTGTGTGTGTCTATACCTTAGTTTAATAATGATGATCATGTGATTATTTTAATTGTATGCATGTGTGTGTGTAAGAGAGAAAAATAAAAATACAACATTTTTATATTACAAGGTCATTGGTATATGTAATGTAATACTCTCCTTGAATGGTTGTTTTTTGAGTGTTTTAAAATATGTTTAGTTAAGTTTTATGAGAGGATTTGCTNCATGTGATTATTTTAATTGTATGCATGTGTGT
Source organism: Sarcophaga bullata (assembly GCA_005959815.1). Classification (NCBI taxonomy): domain Eukaryota; kingdom Metazoa; phylum Arthropoda; class Insecta; order Diptera; family Sarcophagidae; genus Sarcophaga; species Sarcophaga bullata. The sequence continues at coordinate 10,848 of QOCX01006445.1, forward strand.
GTGTAAGAGAGAAAAATAAAAATACAACATTTTGCTGTACTTTTTACAATAAGAAAGTAAAAAGGAAAGTTTTATTCTTTTTTTATTATTTAAAGATTGTTGTTATATGAGTTATTCTGGTGATTTTTTATTTTACCATTTTGCTCTAGTTTTTACTTGAATGTGCCTCTCTCTCACTGAAATAAAATATTGTGTAGAGTATAGCAAATAACTGTGAACAATGGAACACGTTCACTTTTTATTAATTAAAATACCGTGATTTATATTTTACTTTTATTACTGGTTGTTGTTGTTGTATATAGCTGTATCTCTTGAGGGAATTTTCCTTTCCCTACTCATAATTTCTCTTTTTGTCTGCTCTAATTTTGTCGCAATTGTTGTTGGTAGTGTGCTGTTCATATTTTATTCCTTTTGTTGAAGTGTACTCAAGTGTTTTTTCTACGTTTCTTCAAGGTTGCTTTCATATTTCAAAAGCAGTCATAAAAGTTTCTTAATTAA
>QOCX01006447.1:0-11344 GCA_005959815.1 Sarcophaga bullata
TTGCCAAAGAATTTCCTATGCAATCAATGCGGGTTTTTTTTTCATCAAAAAAATTCGAAAATAAAATCCAGCAGAGGTAAATTAATAAACAAAATGGATTTGAATAAATAGAAAAGCAAAGACAAAAGAAAATAAGAAAAATAATGGAAAAAAGTAGAAAATGTAATGGAATAATGAAAAATAAATGAAAACAAATAATTTCATGAATATTTACAAACAACAGCCATACAGCAGGAAACCATCGATAACATTTCAATTTGTGTTGAGAATTTGTTTGGTATTGCATTTCAGTTTTGAAAAAAATTTTGTTTTTGTTTTAAAAAAATTGAAACAAATTTTATTAAAAAAAACCAAAAAAATAGTTTCGTATTTGAGAAATTATGAATCAAAATAACCGAGGAACAACTTGAAACAATTTCGTCGACCAACTATTGTCATAGTTTTGTCAAATCAGGTCTATCAACGAGAGAGAAATAAATTGTCACGAAACGTTCTTAAATCTTTCGTACAGGAATAGACATTAAAGTAAAAGATCACCGCCATTTCTAGAGAAAATTAACACAAACTTAGTGGGTGCTGTGTAACGCAAATTGAGGAAGCTGGAGTCATGCCTTAAGTGGCTGTGTATCGTCCTTATATCAATGCTGGCATCAAAATGCATGAATTGATTGGTCTTCTCACCTAGACCCTACCCCTATTATGATCCGTTAGTGCTGGGTTTGAAGCAACCGGTCAGTTGCCTTAATGAAAAGTTCGCCACCATGCCCACTCATTAAGACCAATTTATTGGACCCATTGTGCTAAAACATTCCATTCAGTTAAAAATGAGCTCATAAAGCGTATACAGTCCCTTATCCTAACTACAAACAGTTCCGCTAAGGTACTAAACAGCTGTACATTAAGTTAGGTTATGTAAGCGGATAGCTTGCCCTTCACAGGCTAGTCCACTCTTTGTCCCATATCACCCATTGTGTTACATATTGTAAGGTAAGTCCCCTGGTCATGATATAATAAAGGCGAGATTGAACGAGCCCAAGCTTTTGATCTCGTGTTTGAAGTGTAGGGCCACTTAAATACTATATAACTATAAATAATCGCTCGCCTTCACCCCGGCGCGGGCCCCCGTCGAATCGCTTTAACGGATGTCATGCCTCCCTGTAGCCAATAAACCATAATGACAAATATACTGTAAAAGACTGCACAGTTGAGAGAATAAAATTTAGTCAGGTTTGCAACCTTGGGGCATGATCCAGCCTTCACTGCTTCATCAGAAAGCTTAACAACTGTGCGTTATTCTACCATACTTGCCAGCGCTGAACTTAATCAGGAGCCTCTGCGCATTGGTTTATCAGAATTTTGGTTTTTCGTCCTGTTTTGCAGCACAGTTTCCTGTAAATTTTCGGGATTACAGGAATCCCTGAAATGGTTGTACAGAGAAGCATATCAGACATTCGGGAAAAGCTTAATACTATGAATATTCACAAGGCATCTTATACCTGGGGTGTAGGGAGGTATGTGGCGTATTTAGAAATGTTTTTTTTTTTTTTTCTGCCCTGACGTTTAATCGATGCCACCTGGAGGAGTAGCCATATTCCCTGCGAAAAACAATGCAGTGAGCCGGTGAACTTGTATGAGTTGTTGATATCTAAGTTCGTCGTGTGTACCCCTTAAGAGGTTTATATTCCGCGGATAGCTCTACTACGTTTACGAAAACCATCAAGCGCGCATAGGATAAGTGTGTGTTGTTTCCCCATCGGTTTAACTGTGTCCTAAGACCTAATGAAGAAATATACCAAAGTATGTGCCTCAGAAGTACTCCAAGGGGTCTACATATTAAAAGCTTGAAAGTTTATTTGGAACACTGATGAACATCTGTCTCCTCTCCCAGGCCTATTGTGCAGATATGATGAAGCCTAAACGTGAATTCAGTTGAGAAAACAGCAGTGTGGTAATGGTCTACTAATTAAGACCAAATTTTTCCTTAATCAGCAGATAGCGGGCTTTGCCGTTCAGTCAGGATAAGGTATCAATGCATAAACAGGGGGCCCTCAATTTCTTCACATACTATGGAGATGGCAAAAACAGGAGGTTTCAGCATAAAAAGAAAACGAAGGCTTCTCAACATCAATTTCTTTAAAGTGACTGGTAATAACAGAAATAGAGGCTATCAACGGGATATGCGAGACACGAATGTTCTCACACTAATGTATAAACGAAGGCCCTCTCAAATATCAATTGCCTTTACAACTGCTGTAAGTAAATTGCCTTTCTTTAAGGCTTGTATTCCATAATTGCCACCTATTATCCTTTTCAATGGATTTATGCGATACACGGGATCAAGGAAATTTGAAGAAAATCTATCAAAAATGGAAACAATTTTCATTGTATTTATGGCATCTATAATGGAATTCCTTTTACTTCGCTACATATTTGCTTTTTGTTTTTTCTCCTTTGAGAAAAAAGGCAGAGAAACTAAAGAAAAACTTTACGAAAGAAAAAGAAAAGCAAAGAGATTATTTGAAGAAAACTTCAGACTACTCTTGAGAGTTCTTATTCTTCTAGTTTTTCTTTTGCCTAGCAAAGCCTATACATTTTTTCCTACTTCTGTTGTCTTTTGTCAAACACACCGTAAGGTGATTCATTGCCTTTCATCGGTTTTAATTTCCCTGAAATTGGCTTTCGGTGTGCCTTTATTTTATGCTGCCATATAACAGCATGAAAGAGAACACAGAATCCAGAGATTGAGTCACTTATGTTTTCATTTGCTTGTTTTCAGTAAAAAAAAACCTTAACGGAGACGAGGAACGAGAGACAGGAGACGAGAGAGAGAGGAGAAAGAGAGAGAAGGAGAGAGAATTTAAAGAACAATGATTAAACAGCCTATTGGGGAGCCTTGACTAGCCATATTAGTGGATTAAGATTAGGCCCCAATTCATAGCATTTGTTGTTGTTGTTGTTTGTTATTGTACAATAAGTCTTCTACAGTAAACGGATTGTTAGCAATAGATCTTAACATTATGAAAAATGAAGCAATTTACGTATGTATAGACCACAAACACATACTCTCTCTCTCTCTCTTTAAGAATCTTGTTTCTGTTTCCTATTGAAAACAAAAATGTTGTCTATGACGTGGTAGTGACCTGTGGTGTGTATTAATAATAGATGGGAATAACAAATAATTTCGTGTACGGTTTAAATGCACTGACATTGTATTTGTTATTGTTTTGTATGTGTGTGTAAAGGTGATGTGTTTGTACATGCTCTCCGATCTTTAGCATCATTCTTGAAATATTTAATGCCATACCATCTTGGATGCTTTTGTAAATGCTCATGAAATGATTATTTTTCATGGATCCTGATTCAAAGTTATGATGAGCTGAGCTGAGCAGAGCAGAAATTCATTTCCTTTTCACTTTTTATGACAAAAAAAAGATTAAAAACAAGCAGTTTTGATTTATAATCTCGCATAAAAAAACAAAAACAAAAGATAGGCGCGTCAAAAGAACGATTTAAGTTATTCATAAATGGTCAGGCTTTCTCTTTCAGGGTAATTTACGATTTTTAGAACAGAAACAGACAAAAATGATTCAAATTTAGAGTGACTTTTATGAGTCTTACATTGCGATAATCATTTTATTGATTTTATATTAGAAATGTTGCTTAAAAATTTATTTCTTCAAATAACCGATGGTTTGCAGGCTAACTATTCTCTAGAAAAAGATAAACAGCACAACGAATATTCGAAAAAGGTAAGCTAGCATTGTCTTGAAATATATTAGAACACTTAGCCATACTATGGGTTGCTTGATAACTTTAAGAGTTTACTCTAGGCATAGTAGTTATGTCTTGAAGGCTTTGGAGTCATCCAACGTGACGTGAAGACGGCGCAGAAAGGTTTTTAATATAAATCAGGAAGTGTGGTAGTCCTCTAGCGCTCTCGTCAAGTAACTACGATGGCACTAGTAAACTGCATCTTCATGTGACGTGCTAACACAATCTGTCCTTAAAGGATATTCAAGTAAATACTTAGCTTCAGAAGAGAATCAGTGACGTCTTATAAGTCAACATCTTACTACAACGAAACTATTCAAATCCAAGCAAATGGTCGACACTTGCCTTAAAATTGTATTCTCTTAACTGGCCAGTACAAACCTAAATAACTGGTAAGTGAACCTTTCAGTTAGTGATAACAAACAAAGCTTTCTCATACCGCTTATGTTGTGTGCGTTAATTTTATACAATGAGTGGCGGACTACAGGTTTAAAGACAATTCCAAACAACAGGTTTCTGGGAAAACTTCATGACAATTTTTGCAACCGTTTTTGCACATCTAATAGAACCAAACACTGCTTTGTGAAAACTATGGGACTTCAACTGGCAGCATACAATTCGTAAGGTCTCACATCTAATATTATTCTAAATATTGATGTCCTACCAAAAGTGGCGAAAGTCAACGGTGGAACGAGACAATATAACAGTCATAAGATTGGCATTTCTCCATTGAGGAGAAAATAGGCCCTGTCACACAAAGAAAATGAACTCACTTTGAAGGAGATGTAGCTTTAAAACTATTCAGAATCCATCTCAGAAATCTTATAATTCTCATGATAGATTTACAGCACTAGGATTTGACAACGCTTTTTGCTGTAGTAAAGAAGGAACCAAAGTCTAGAGCACATAACACATTCGCTGTTGTTTTTCAAAGATCTAACATTTTTTGGTCATACAGACTTTAGCGATTGCATACACATAGACCGAGGTGGTTTAAATAAGAAATATCAGAGGACCTCATATATGCCACCCAGCAATTGTAGAACAGAATCTGTAATTAGCAACGATCAATGTTTAATTAATCTAAGCATACCTAACCGAACATAACCTAACATAACATAACATAACCTAACATAACCTAACATAACCTAACATAACCTATCATAACCTAACATAACCTAACATTACCTAAAATTACCTAACATAACCTAACATAACCTACCATAATCTAATATAACCTAATATAATCTAACATAACGTAATATAATCTAACATACCCTAATGTAACCTAACATACTCTAATATAACCTAACATAACCTAACATAACCTAACATAATCTAAGATAACCTAACATAACCTAACATAAGCTAACATAATCTAACCTAACATAACCTAACATAACCTAGCATAACCTAACATTACCTAACATCTCATGATTTGCTTTGGTATCTTTACCGGTAATTTATCGGGAAAAGTCTTATCTACACCAAGAGAATGTGGACACATCGCTAGGCTCTGCTGAACTAATCTAAAATAGATAAGAGACATCCAACGCACTATTATTGTTTCTACTGGCCACAGTTTTCTTAAAAAGTATATCAAAATGACGTGGTATTCCCTTGCCTGACATCTACAGGAGCTGGTAATTTTAGTTTGAAACTCTCCTCGGCCATATCTTGTCACCTTTTACTCAAACTTTAAAGAGATTCAGTTTGTAGTCGGAATTGATTTGTGGTATCAACACGAATCTAAATACTAGCCTAAAGAGGACCTTATGTGAAACATAATCTTTGCTTCAACTGCCCATAAAACTTACCGCCTTAGTCTTGTAAGTAATGCGTTGGCTTATTAGACGTGAGGCCTAAACGAAAATACGAAAAGAATATTTCTTAGGCGACTTCCTCTCCAAAGATTTCTCGCAAAAACTCTGCGAGTAAAATAAAAATGGCCATGAAAAGTTACTCAATAATCTGTAGTTCGGAATCGATTTTAAACTGTAGATCCCGCTACGCATGTACAACATAAGTGACATTGGAGAAGATAGGTTGTAAATCCTGACCGGAGTGTTATTGTGACCAATTATGTACGTAAGAGCCGATTTAAAATAATCTTTTCGCTTTAATTAAGCATTAATTCAATGTTAATTTCAATTGATAAGAAACTTGGTTCGCACTTTTCATTGTTTAAAAGCAAAAAAAAAAAAAGTCCTCAAGTATTTATGAGAAACATATGAATGCATTCAAACGGTTTTAAAATGCAAATGAAATTTATCTGTGCTTGTTCCTGCATGGCAATATTGCATGCATATGCTATTATCCTTGAATTTGTTGAAAATCCTTTTTAACAATTTCGTTTTTTTATTTTATTTTTTGTTGTTGTTAAATTTGTCTAAATCGAGATATTTCGTGTGCATTTTATTTTTTTATTGATTTTATTTGAAATTAAATTCATTGATGTATGTATGTATGTGTTTGAATGTATTTATGAATTTATAACAGTATTTCATCTCAGCCTATGATATTGTATGTATTATGTATGATGTATTATGTATGTGAGAGGGATGAGTAGTGCATGAAGTGTTGTGGGATTTTTTTTTGCCTGCCGTTTTATTATTATTTTTATTATGCAGTGGCAGCAATAATTTTTCAATATTTAAGCCGATTTATTATAAATAAAATAAAAAAAATAAAAATAAAAACAACAACAACAAAAATAAAAAAATTTTTATCCTCTTATCAAACAAAACATCTGTTTAGAGAGGAGGCTGTCATAAAGGATATTCGTCGTATAGATTTCATCCTTCCTCTTCCATAATACTTCATGTTATTTGTGGGGCAGAGCGATTTGGTGGTGCTAGGGATATTTTGATACCTTTTTTTTATGCGATACAAAACGGGTATACATTTAAGGGAATTGAGAGAAAATGATTATTTTGTTTTAATTGCATTAAAAATTAAAAAAAAAATAAAAATAAAAAACAGAATAGATAACACCAGAAAATATTGTTTATAGTCACAAGAGCTTAAAAAATATAAAATCGTTTGCAAAGAGGCTTTAAAACATATTTTAGAAGACAAAATAAAAAAGTCCTTGCTATTCACTACGATTAAAAAGTACGAAGTAAAACTATTTAAATTTTCTTTCTTTTTTTTCTTTATAAGTAATTAATACTTTACGGAATTTTCAATTGATTATGACAAACAATCAGGATTTTTTAACCTTCGTGTCTTCAATTATTATTTAAAATTTAATTCCAGCAAATCATATTTCTTTCAATCATTATTTGCATATCGTATCAGTTCTTGTTCTAAATTTGAAGTTATTTCAGTCATCTATGCATAATTATGACAGGCATTACAATAAAAAATTTATTAAAGGAATTACAAAATAATTAACAATCAACGGCATTTATTTAAAATAACTGCAAGAAAATATAAGTTACCCTCCTGCCCATATCCTACCTACATACAAAGTATGCATATAAATTGAAGTATTTTGTATATTCTAGTAGAACTGGAAACAGCACTGACTTGTTTGCGCAAATATGTCACCTTTATCAACTGATTTATTTGATGTTTGTCTAAAAAATAAAGCCGACTTTTTTCTCACAAAATATTTTTTAATACGCTTAGGACTTTGTACAGACGTGAGATTTTCTTTCAACTAAAATTTCCTATTAAAATTTGTTATGCTCCTGGCAAGAGTATTTTATCAATTTGAATTTGATGAACCTGATTCTGCAAATAGCAGAAAACAGCATGATTTGAACAGAAAGTGCAAACAAAATTCTTCAAACAAATCTTACTGGCTTTCATTGCATTTCATTGGCATACATTATCGAACGTTCAGGACATCCCATGGAAGTATCCCGCAATAATATAAAAATGAAGTAAATAAGTTAAGCCAATTGACGATTGAAAGTCAAAGAAATTTTTGCTGTAAAGGGTTGTCACAGGGCTCAGTGGTTTTAATTTTGTATCATCACTTAGGTATGAGAAACTATCTAGCAACATTTGTGACACTTTTGATTTGAATTGATCATAAACGCAAGCGTATGACGTCGTAGAAGTAAATAGTAGTAGTAAGAGTAGTAGTAGTAATAGTAAAATTCGAAAAAGTAATAAAAGTAGTAGTAGTAGTAAGAGTAGTAATAGTAGTAGTAAAAATGGAAAAGTAGTTGTAGTAGTAAAAATATTAATAGTAGTAGTATTGTCGTAATTGCAGTAGCAGTAGGAGTAGTAGTAGTAAAAGTTGTAGTAGTAAGAGTAGTAGCATAGTTATTATTGAAGTAGTAATAAGTGTAGTAATAGTAAAATTTGCAGTAGTAAGAGTAGTAGCAAAATCACAACCGAAAAAGTAGTAGTAGTAGTAAAATTAGTTAAAGTAATAGTAGTAGTAGTCGTGAGTGTAGTAGTATAGTCGTAATTGCAGCAGCAGTAGTAGTAGTAAGAGTAGTAATAGTAACAATAGTAGTTGTAAAAGTAGTAGTAGTAGTAGTAGTAAGAGTAATAGTAAAAGTCGCAATTGTAGTAGTAGTAGTAAGAGTAGTAGTATAGTCGTAATTGCAGTAATAGTCATAGGAGTAGTAGTAGCATAGCTGTAATTGCAGTAGTATTAAAAGTAGTAGTATAGCCTCAATTGCAGTAGTAGTATAGTCGTAATTGCAGTATGGTAGTACTAATATAGTATGCGTAGCTAACGATTGCACTTACTACTATTTTATCTACATGCTACACACCTTCTACGGTACCAAATTAGCCCACAAAGTCAGTTACAGTTCATTCTGATTTACGGTTTCTATAGCAATATTAAAGCAGAAGTAATGGCCTTAATAATTGCCGCTGGGTTAATCTGAAATCATGGTATATAGAATAGAAATCGTAGCATATTGAGGAAAATTCACAACAACTACTTCAGACGAGGAAGAAAAGGTGATCACAGAACAGCTTTTGCGACATTTTTCGACACTTGGAAACTAGTCACCTTTTGTTAGATAAGAAAGAATGATTTACAATTTTCTAGTAAGAATCTCTAAACCTAACAACCCTCTCTAGTGAATGTAACATTGCCTCCTAGTTTTTTTTTGCCATCATGAAGGTACCTTATTGAATATAATCTACAATGTCTGTAAAACATAGCCGACCCAGTATTATTTCGCGTTGCGTTCTTTTGATGTCAAAGGTCATGGCTGAAAATTAATAATGGAAACAGAATTAAACAATAGAATTTATTTCTTATTTCATTTCCTTTTTTTTAATATTTTCTTTAATTATTTTAAAATTAATATTTTTCCCCAATAATTAATGGCATTGCCATTAAAATTTGAATTTTAAATGGAAATTATTTAATATTTATTGTCGAATACCGCAAACGTACATGTTTATATGACCGCATACCTTACACTTGTGGTTGCATTAATAACTACAGCAGCAGCAGCAGCAGTAGCAGCACATATTTTAAAAATAATTTACAACCTCAACACCACACTTTAGAGAACTTTAATTGATTTATTTCTATGGAAAACAGAAAACAAAACAAAAAACAAAAACAAAAAAATAAAAAAAACAAATTAAAATAAACAAAAAATTAACGAGTACGAGTAAAGAAAATTAAATGAATAGCACAGCAGCAGCTCATTTCATATATTTCACTGGTAGTTTGGCCATTAAAATCTTTTTTTTTTCAATTTCCACTTCATCTTATTGTTTTTTGGAGTTTTTATTTTTTAATTTATATTCGGAAGTGAAAAATCATTAAAAACGTTCCGTTAACGTTCCGTTTGGCAAATATGGGCAATCAAAATGTGATGTTTTTAATGCCCCGTTATAGTTGAAGTGTTTTTGTTTTTATTTTTATTTTGATTTTCATTTCATTTCAAATTAATAAACTTCATTTCATATATGGGGCATTCCATATGAAAAAATTTCATTTATTTTCATACCCCTTTTTCGCATGAAATGCCACATACTTGAACATGAATGCTCTATGTATGTATGTATGTATGCTACAAGGTCATATTAAACTTATTTCCGCTTGGAGCATACTTACACAATTCTACCCGAATCATGTTGAGCGCAATGAATGGTCAGTGTAAAGATCTCTTTATCTAGCAGATCTTGAAGAGAGAAATAATCTGTTCTGCTTATTGCATATGCGTTGATACCTTACTCAAGATCGGCTAACTCTCACATAAGCGTTCCTCGTGAAGCTACTACGACATACTACCGATCCTCTATACTGACATGTCAAAATTCAAATTCCATTGATGCTCATTCCATTAAAATATCTTCTCCCGATCCGAAGATGGTATGGCTGGTGTGAAAATCTCCACAAGAAAAGTTGAAAAGTGATCAAATCATAAGACTTCGGATGCTAGTTCATATGGACCCCACTTAAGATGACCATGCCCTCAAAATACTGGTGCAGAATATTCAATCCAAAACTACGCTTTCAATTCAGGTCAAATGAAGTAGGCAATCGTCGACTTATAGTGCTCGCCATTGACAGTGATGGCCTGGCCAACACTCCACCAAACAATGATTGTTTCGCGAGGTATTGGATGCTTTTGGTATTGTCTCAAGTATGAGGATATATACCTCGTATGCACTAGGCAATTCCAATCAATTCTGAAAAAAATTTGCAACCTGCAGTTCTATTCAAAAATTGTATGGAGTCTCTTCCGATATTCATTGCACCATATTTCCAGGGCTATTCATCCGCATGGAATGTTCTGAATTCCCGTAAGAAGCAATAGCATTTAAGAATCTATCCCGAAATGCTAAATTAGTTAAGTAAGGAACTTGAAGCCATAGAGCATTGAAGACAGTCGTGTTAATAACCATTTAGTGGAGTTAAATGCTTCCCAGAAGCATATCAAGAATGATTTTCAAGTTTTTAGAGTTTAACGTTCAACAATACCTCTATTCGAGTTCAGACCGTATGCCATACAAGGCAGTTTTATATGATAAACACAAGGCGTCGTTGGGGATTGCTATAAGAAACTGTAGCACTCATAATGCCTTAGAAAACTGAACCAACTTTGGTTCGATTCCAGGAAAAGTCGAATAGTTTTCATCATGATTCCATCATGACGTTTATTGATCTTCAACTAATTCATCCGAAGGAGGGGGATAACCTTCAACGAATGAAGATCATAGAAAAGTCAGCAGCACTAAGTTTTCTTATTGCTACTCGCAATACAATTTATTGGCTCTTCAACTAATCTATCCAACAGAGGACATGACATCAACATTAATGGTCATAGGAAAGTCAAGTGCACTAAGTTTCCTTATTGCTACTCTTTATACAATAACAAATACAAATACATTTTAATTAAAGAATACTGTAGCATGGTAACCCTATCATTCTAGAACTTGCTAAAGTAAACCAATTACATGCTTTTGTAAAGAAATAATAAGAAAATGTTGGAGCCAGTCCTAACTTTGTTAATGAAACGAAAGTTTACAAAAGAAAAGAGAAGATGACCAAACGAGAATCACCCTCAGTTGCAACGAATTTAGAAGGGAGCATATTACAGTAGCATGGTATTGTAGGTTATCTTGTTGAATAACA
>QOCX01006448.1:0-11342 GCA_005959815.1 Sarcophaga bullata
TTCATTCAAACAATTTGAGATAATTCGGTATTACATGGGAAGAAAAGTAATAGGGCCGTATCCGATATCAAATATAAACCAATATGTGCGTTAGGGCCGCTCTATAATAAACACTATATTTTCCTATAACGGCACTATATTAAATTGAAACGGACGAGGTATTAGCCAAGTTTTGGTTAATGTATTGTAGAATATTCCCTCAGCAAGAAGGAATTCCAGAAATCTACTTTACAGAGCAAAACTCCCTTATTGAGGCTTATGGCCTTGTCATGCCTAGAGTAATATCCAGAAAGATACCAAAAGAGATTAGCAAAGTGACAAAATTTATGGCTGTTTCATCGAGTATATCTTCCAAACGCTCCTCTCTATTTCGTAGAAAGTTTCTGGTAAGATCATCTGCCTCTCATTGCTATGAATTCATACGTGACTTGGAATCTACCATAGGTGACCTTACTCCTCTGAGAGAGTCTAAGTAGAAAGTACCAACAAGTTTCCTCTTGAGTTCCGAATATTTCAATCTGTGATGGAAGATGCCCGCTTCCATCCCATTATTTGCTTTTTCCATATGTATACCACACGCTGACTTAAAAGACTATGTTGTCTAGAAATTCTAGAACTACTGATTCTATACCGGAGTTTAGTAGGAGAAAGCCATCAGCCACTCATTCTGTCAACTAGACCTGTCTCCATTCTTCTAAAAATAGTACCCATAGTTCTGATCCGTCGTGTTCGAAATGCCCTGGTCGTGCAAATACATGTCAAACTCCATCAAAGCTGTTTTCAATTCTGCCCAGACAACGACTCCGAAGTTCTTATTTGGTCCTACCATCATAATATCCATTCAATGCATCATTCTTAAATAGTAATTGCAAAATTTTCCAGCAAGCCAGTTGTTATGGCATGCTTTTTCTCTTTGAAATGCTTCTGTCGCCAAATCGCCAATGGTGAATGGTTGCCCATTTTTGGGCAACTTCTGGTTGAGCTGGTTCTCCTCCAATCGTGTATATAAAACCATCCAGATGATGTCGAGTATATACTCCTTTTATTAAATGTTCTGTTTATGACATCCCAAGAAGTGTTATCAAATGCGTCCTCTATATATTCATAAAAGCATAATCTGTCATCTCCTTCTATTAAAGACGTTCATAATGAATCCTCCTACATCTTTCGGAGCTGCTTTTGTAAATCGCGCTGTGCGATATTCGTCTTGCCGAAAATTTATTGCCATCTAAGTTAGAAGGCTTTCGATGCGTTGTATACTTATTCCTCATCTTTGGAATGGATACTACCCTTGCAATGGATACTACCCTTGCCCTTCTTCAGGTGATTGCATAGAGTACTGTGTGTTGGTAAGAACCAAAAGATCATACCGCTGCGGCATATATTTGTTAGGTTTGCTAAGCCCCTTCGTAGGAGGAGAAAAATTCCATTCATTTTCGAATTTGTTTCATTGCCCATTTAATCTTCTACCTTTTGCAAATATCTATACATACATATATGTATGTATGTCTGCAGCATTCTGTTAAATTACGAACTGAACACAATTGTGCTCATAGATAAATATAAAGAACGCTAACAACATACAAAGACGGTCACCCGCTTATAAATAATAATTAAAAATTTTAAGAAACAATAACTGCAACTCAAAATAACATAGCGTTACATTTACCGATAGAAACTTCCAAAATTAATCAATCGAAGATTAAGTTCTCTTTCACAAACACGAAACATACATACGTTGACTGTGAGCAGAAGTAGAATTAAAAAAAAAATTTAGCGGTTGTTGTGACCCACTTTTAAAGCTCATTAAAATCTACGACTGTTTGCTTTGTTTTCTTTTTTGCCTCCTGCCTCTGTTTCACATACCATTTTTAGCAAAATATCCGTTTTAAACAAATTACGCAAACATGTACATACACCCATACACAGGCATAAAACATTTTATTTTCAATTTTAAACCGTTATATCCGTTACTCATATTAAAATCGAAAGCATTTCATTGATGATAACAAACAATTCCAATGAAATTTTTATCATTTCAACAGAACTTCACTTGGAATTAAAAAAAAAAACGAAAAACGAAAACCGAAAAATTAAATAAAAATAACGAAGCAAAGCAAAAGCAAAATGAAGAGCACAACAGAAGCAATATAAATAATAAATACTTGCGTGTGTATTTGTGGATTACTTCAGAAGTTCTTCCGCTTTTCCCTTTCTTTTGGAGAGAATTACAAAATCTTGTGTAAACACAACAAAAGAATCGCAATATTTAAGAAGGCAATAAGAAAGGGAAAGAGGGATGGATGGATGATCAAGGAAAAAGATTAAGGTTAAGATTCAACAATGACCAATAAATGCAACAAGAACAAGTACACAGATCTGAGTAAAAGATGTTCAAATTGTTGAGATTATGATGAAGAAGAGAGAGAGAGATAGAGAGAGAGAGAGAGAGACAGAGAGAGAGAGAGTAAAAGAATGTAAAGAAAGGGAAGGAGTTAAAATCAACCAAACACAACAAAGTAAAAACAATTGTAAATGGGAGATATGTAAACAATGCTACCAGATGGTCTCCCTGCTGAGTCATCTGATTTACTAATGAAATTTTAAAATTTTTAAAACCACGACCTTTTTTTATTTTTTTTGCAAATAATAAAGTAGATGTTAATCATCATTTTTTCAATTCCAATTGTAGCCATGAATATTATTTAAGGCCAATTTATACTATACGATTTTACCTATGTAATGCCAGAGGCGAAATATTACAGAATTTTATCCGTTTTTTAAAAATCAGAATAAAAAACTTTTTTCAGAGTTTTATTTTTGCGTTTACACGATTATAAAATAATTAATAATTAGTAAAATACCGAAAACAAAGTAAATGTATACATACATAATTGGTTACTACAATACTTTAGTCAGGATTATTCTCACACTACTTATTTTGTGTGTGTTAATTTTATATATGAGTGGAGGGACCTACAGTTTAAAGTCAACTCTGAACGACTGATTTTTGAAAAACTTTTCATGGCATTTTTATTTGCTCTCAGAGTTTTTGCAAAAAATCAGCTCAAAGAAAGTTACCGAAGAAATATATTTTTCATATTTTCGCTTTAATATCTGACCTGGGGTTTGAACCGTGGCCTTACGTCTAATAAGTAAATGTATCCATAACTCTAATTAAAGGTCAACTTACACAATAGATTTTACAGTTGTAGTTTGGAAAGAGCCGTACGACTGTCAAATTTCATTCGTATTTTCTCTTAATGTTGTACGCTTACATTTCACATTGAGTTTATACGACATACATACATAATTGGCCATTACAACCCTTCCGTCAGATTACGGCCTAGCTTCTCACACCACTTATGTTGTGTGTGCTAATTTTATACATGAGTGGCGGGACCTACAGTTTAAAGTCGACTCCAACGACAGATTTTTTTGAAAACTTTTCATGGCAATTTTATTTACTCTCAGAGTTTTTGCCAGATATCTGCTGAGAGGAAGTCGCCGAAGAAATATTTTTTTCATATTTCGTTTTTGATGTCTGACCGGGATTCGAACCCTGGCCTTTCGTCTAATAAGCCAACACACTTACCTAACTAGACTACGGCGACTACTAGACTATATCGACACAATCCGTTATTTTCCTTTACATTTCATTCCATTTGGTTAGGATGCACAAAATACAGGACTTAGCAATAATATTTGATAGATAGACCGCCATTCAAACGCTCCGATCTTTTGAGGTTAAAATCGAAGGTCACCCAGATACTTTCCAAGTTGGTTGACTGTGCCAGAAATTCTTCTATAAGGTAGAACGTATGTTAGCAAAGGTATGCTCAATAAAAGGGCAAATAGAAAGAAGCAAAGACTCTTCTGAAACCAAGTTGGTTTGAAGCAATTAAAACTTTTGTTGCCAAACTTCAGTAAGGGGAGACCATTGTAGGAATAACCTGAAATTGGTTGATAATAAGTCCTCGGATCGTATTTCTGGGAACTGTAGGGCATTAAACCATCTCCTAAGGCAACACTTGCTCGCATAATAGGTGATAGGCATCCTGGTGTTTATCAGGACAATGGTTTTGGAGGGGAGTACAAAAGATCATATATTCGCATTACTAGTAAGCCTCTTTACGATACTAAAAATAACACTTATTTACGTAAAATCGTATCGTATTAACTGGACATTAATGTCATTAAAAACGTGTACTCTTATTTTATTAGGTGGTTACGTTAGACATAAAGAAAATATTTTATAATAATGCATGTGTATTTGTGTGAGAAAGTATGCAAAGTCATTAAAAAGTCACTGAAACAATAATAAACAAAACCCACGACTTGTTTCTTTATTGAAATAGCACACATGACATACAAAAAACAGATCGTGGCCACCAACAAATACAAACACCCACTAATTAAAGTAAAAATAATTACAAAACACTACTTTACACGGGTTTATTTTGAATTAAATACACATACACACTCACACACCTTTCTTTGCTGTAGTTATGAGAGAACCAATAATTCCTTCTCTCTCTCTCTCTCTTTGTATGAAATTGGAACAATAATCTAATCATTCAAACAATAAACATCATTATGATGATATTAAGTTTGCCAATTGATAAATATGTAATCACCAAAACAGCAGCGGCCAGAGAAACAATAACAATCAAAAGGGAATAAAAATTGTTGTTGTTTATTTCATATTGTAGAACAAAACACTCTCCAGCACAATAATACCCTACATACGTACTCAAGGCTTAAGCACATTAAGTTCAATATAAATATTGAGAGTGTTGGTGACAGTGGAGTTGATAATTAAATTTTGTTTTTTTTTTTCTTTTTTATTGTATTCTTTTGTTTTGTTTTTGTAAATAAATTTTACTTTTCATAAATTTTCTCAGGTTTTTTAGGTAACGGGGGTTTTTAGTTACTCATGCATTGTGTGCGACTGTGTCTGTTTGGGAATTACTTTTATTTGCATGTGTTTTGTTTGGCGAATAGTGTTGCCAAAGTGCTAAACAGCATTATTAATTCATAGCAAAAGAAAGATAATAGAATTCTTTCTTTTCCTTTCTTTTTATTTATAATTTCGTTTTAACACCATCGTTCTTAACATTTTTTTCTTCTTCTTGCGTCTTAATATGATCAAATATTATAAAATTTTAAAATTTAGGTCACTTGGTGGTTTTGTTTTTTTTTTTTTCACAAAACATTCACTCGCATACACGTATACGTATGTATGTATGTGTGGTATGTGGTAAAATTGTGAAATATTTTTGCGTTTTTAAAGTTGTTAATATTAAGAACGAATTGATGTTAATTTGTTTAACGGTACTTTTTAAATTATGAAATCCATAAGACGTTCACTTTCACACTAAGGTGTAAAAGTATGTACATACACATATACAAGCATACATATGTCCAAAATATTAAACATGACATTGGATTACGTTAACTTTCGTAATTTTAAGTTTGAGTTACAGACAGCGTTCTTAATTTTTGTGGAAAAATAAATTGAAAATCTTGTCAGTATCATGAAAGATAATTAGTGGCAGATTTTAAATGACTCAGCATCCTTCAAGTTTTATAATTAATTCAATGGATTTTATTTTAATAAAAATAGTTCTACGCACATTCGTTCTAGTAGAATCGATAGGAATTACGATTGAAACATTAAATATTATGAAAGATTGTTTTAAATCAATTTTGTTTCTCTCCTTCGTATATGATACTATATTCAGTGTAGTATATAGAAGCCATTATCTATTATTCTATATTTTGGCTTATATACGTATAGTCGTACTATCTATAAGTTAGACCCATTCGAGCACTTAGCTTCTATGAAGTTGACGAAAATATAGATTCCGGCTGTCGGTTGAACTGCTTTAGCTGGATCTCAGGTCATTGTGAGATTTTGGGGCAATGAGCTAGTAGGTAGTGTGTTAGGCTTATTAGACGAAAGGCCAGGGTTCAAATCCACGGTCAGACATCAAATGAAATATGAAAAAAATATTTATTTGGCGACTTCCTCTCAGCAGATTTCTGGCAAAAACTCTGAGAGTAAATAAAAGTCCATGAAAGTTTTTACAAAAATCTGTCGTTCGGAGTCGACTTTAAACTGTAACGTCCCAGCCACTAAATTGTAAAATTAACACACAACAACATAAGTGGTGTGAGAAAGTAGGCCAGTAATCACGACTGAAGGGTTATAATGGCCAATTATGTTATAATGTATTATGAGCAGACAGATGAGCTTGCAGTGGGGAGGTTACTTATTTATTTTAATTTGTCGTTACAAACCTTTCGTCAGGGTTACAACTTAGGTTCTCACACCATCCATGTTGTGTATGTTAATTTTATCCCATGAGTGGTGGGACGTGCATTTTAACGTCGACTTTGAAATAACAGATTTGGGGAATTTTAACGGCAATCTTATTTACTTTTAGAATTTTTATCAGAAGGCTGCTGAGTAAAGTTGCCGGAAAGAAAAGTACTTTTCAT
Organism: Sarcophaga bullata; assembly: GCA_005959815.1. Taxonomy (NCBI): domain Eukaryota; kingdom Metazoa; phylum Arthropoda; class Insecta; order Diptera; family Sarcophagidae; genus Sarcophaga; species Sarcophaga bullata. Next base: position 6,505 of record QOCX01006448.1, read on the forward strand.
ATTTCGTTTACGTGGAATAGGAAAAGGAGTTGCAAAGAGTTCACTTTGGGAAATGAAGATGGAAAGCAGAGACTTAATCTAAAGGCGTTTGAATCAAATTTTTGTTCTGCACTTTTATGTGGGAAAAGGTTAGGCCTCGCATCGTATATGGATGATCAATTAAGATTGTTTCCATTAAGCTAAAGTAAGTTTAAATTTTATAAAAAGATAGAGAACTGCTCTTTGAAATACCTTATAAAGAATGTAAAGTTTGTTAAACGTCTCTTGATTATAGTTTATCTATTATTGGTTCTAATCTGATTGAATGGGCAGCTAAGGATATCTTGAATGGAAGAATATTTCAATTAACCCATGTTGCAGAATGTTAAATAATCGGGTTTGACTGACTGTGTGTGTGTATGTGTTTTTTTTTACTTAAAAAAATTTCTTATGCCCTAGAAGTAAAGAAAAAATTAAATTTGTTTTTAATTTTATAAAAAACAAAACAAAAAACAACAACAACTGAAACTTGAAAATCAATTTTACTTTTAAACATGACAAAACAAATACTTTTTTTTGTTTGGTTTTGTTTGTTTGTTATTGTTTTTGTTCGTGCTTTTCCATATTTCTTGAGCACAGCAACCCACTTTTAATCTCATTTCGAAAATAATAACAAAAACAATACATATACGCACACACACTCGCAATCTTGCATGCATAAACAGAACAGCATAATAATTCTTTAACATACTGATTCACTTTCATACATGACATGACTACACATTTACACATATACACACACATACACACTTTTTAACGACCAGCCACACTCAACTATTTCTTTCTCGTCCATAAGTACGTTAATTCTTTCTCTTTTTCTTTTTGTGTTGTTGCTGTAAGAAAGTCAGTGAGTGCGAGGATGGGGAGGAGAATTCATTAATATTAAGCAACAAAAACAAACAACCAAAATTGGGAGAACAGTTAAAATATTTCTCTTTCTCTCTCTCTCACTCTGGCAACACACAGAATGTTAAATAAATAACCAAAGATTTTTTTGTTTAACAGTTTAGTTACGTATTTATTTTTACTTTTTTTCATTTCATTTTTTTATGGTGAATATTTAATTTACGGAAAAATATTTTAACGACAACGTTGACCCACTTAAAACGGTTAAAAAATAACACACACACACGTGCATACGCCTATATTGACTTGCGTTATATTGTGGCATTTATTGTTGTTGCTGTTGTCCGCAAGCAAAAGTTGCTAATTAACAAGACACAGAACTTTTTTAATGTTTGTTGTTGTTTTTTAATTTTTTTTTGTGTTTGAATTTGTTTTTTTTTTTGCAAATTCAACACAATTTTTGTTTTTTCATTTTGCGTTTTTGTCATTTACAAAGAAAGTGTTAAGGAACGTAAGGCGTTTTGAGGTAGGGTAGAGGAGTTTTGTTTCGTGTTAAGAAAGGTAATCACGAAAAACAAAAACAAATAAACACATACACATGCAACATCCAACAACCACATACCACTCCACACAGATCAAGAGAGAAACGAAGGAAAGAAAGAAAGAAAGAAAGAAAGAAAGCAAGAAAGAATAGAAGAAAGTGTAAAGTAAGGTATTGAAAAGAAATGTGCGGTGGATCATAACACTGAAACGAAAAAGTAAGATGCTGACAAATATAACTACACACACACACACATACGAAATTAAAGTTATTTGGGTGCGTATGTTTATTACAGTCATAAAAAATCATCAGTAAACCCAGAGATGATCAGTGATTAAAGAACTCATATGACATCATCACAATTTATTTTGTTGATGTTTTTGATGCTTTTTATGTTTTTTTTTCTTTCTTTCTTTCTTGTTGAGAAATTTTTGGAATTTACATGATTTCATCTGTTTCTATATGTATGTATGTATATTATGTTGGGTATGTTACATACGAATTTGAGTAATCATGGAAATTAAAGGAGGATAACATACAATAATACATTAAACATTTTGGTCTTAATGTCTTAATTAAAAAATTCTTATCACGAAGGAAAGGTATCTCATTTAAAAAAAATTATTTATTTTTAAGTAACCACTATGGTAAGGCCAGTGCGGGAAAATAAAAAAAACCCATAAATAAAAATACCCAAATGGTTGGGGATCAAGTCATTTCTCAAAAAATTTTAACTCAAAATCGATTTTTTGGACACAGCCTCTTAAACGCTGGGACAGGGGGAACAGGTTATTTCTTTTACCTGGGTTCCACTTATATTTTTTCAGCGGTGGGGTTGATTCGGATAGCGTTTAATCAAGCACATTGGATTATTGATTCTTTTGAACCATTGGACAGCAGGACTAGGTGATGTTATTCCTGTTGCCATTCAAAATAAGGAAGACTTTAAATTTTTATTAAAAATTTTCATTTTTATAGAAAATTAATTTTGTTCTCGTTATTGTCTATTTCACAGCGCTTGACGCTTTTATCTCACAAACGTTTAAGAAGGCGATTGACAAGTTTAAAACATTTCATGGAAATAGTTTGAAGTACTTGCACTTTCTGTGTGTGAAATGAAAGAAAAATTGTATCTTTCGTGTCAGATATCGGTAGCAAAGACTTAGTTTTATTTTAAGACTATAAACTGGAAGACTGAGAACCTTTCAAGCAAGTTCCTGGAGAACCTTTCAATCATGCTTCCATATTCACTTTGACTGCCCTGTGTAGACTGATATAATATTTGATATTTGCTTGTGAAACGCATATGCTGCGAAACTGCACTGTACAGGTTCTATCACGGGTTCAAGCAATACTGGCATACCTAATCATATCCTCAAACCATTAATCTTTAAGTGGCCACAACTTTCCTCACTTTATCTGATTCAACCGTTATTTTTTTAAACTGCGTATGGCATCTATTTATAGAAATGAATGTCGTGTAATAAACCCTTTAAGTTTACTTTACTGTCAGTAAGAATCTGAATATCTTGTCAAAGTAATCGGTAATACCGTTGACAACCTAGTTAGGTTTAGAAACTTTGACCTGCAGGATATGACACTCATACCCTTATTTTGATTTCTTGTACATTTCCACGCAAAATAAAACCCTAAGCCGCTCTCGACCTTGAGGAGTGGTCATACATCTCATCTCATATTTTAGTTACTTTTTAGTCATTAGGACAACAGTTAGGTAGTTTAAAAGAACCTTTATTGCTTTTACCGAAGTTGTTTAAAATGCTCTTCGCTCACGGGTAATAGCAACCTTCTCTTATGGATCTTATTTGTAATGGGTTTTACTGCTTAAACCTAAGAGAACCTTATGCTACATTTCTGTTGGTACCATTATATCTCTCGAAAGCATTGATCGTTTACTCACCATCTTCAGATGAAATTATTTTCCAAATAAATTATTCGATGATCAGCTTTATTAAGAATTTTTTCTTTTTCTAACACATCAATTGAATTTTCAGGAAAATTATTTATTCAAAGCATTTAAGTATTTAATGTGATTGGTTTTAAAACTTTCTTGTTTTTGTTAATTCTAATAAACGTTTGCCTGCAGGTATAATGGTAATCACGTCTTTAGAATTTTCATAGACAAACATTCAAAAGTGAATCTCTTTCTGAAAGAAACAGGGAAGTATGTGAGTATTCTCAATAATTTCGTTTTTCATAAAAAAAAAAGTTCTCGGAAAGCCTATTTAATATATGAGTATTACCATGATTAACGTGAACACGTGAACTCCTACTGTCTTGACCCAGTAGTCGTGGTCGGTTTACTACAACTCGTGGCTCATATTTAATTCATGTTCAGATTTTGTTTTTTTGTTTTTTTTTGTTTTGTTTTGTTTTTAATAAAATTACCACCTTTTAAATTTACACTGAATGTACACGTAGCCGTTAATGAAAGAATCACTAGAGTCACGACATGAATAAGTGAAATTAATGCGTCTGATTGACGGCATAAAAAATTTGTAGGTTGGTATAGGGCTCTGTTAAGTTTTCCCTTTTATTCTCTTGCACACTTCGGGTTAAGGTGTGAAAAATTGAATTGTTTTTCAAAAATGGAGACGAAAATGTCGATAATCTGGTATCAACTGATCGTTATTTATACGATCAACACTCCAGAGAATATCCCTAGCAATGCAGTACATTTCCATAGGAAAGGTAGAAACAGAGAGCACAAAAGTGTTGTCAATGGACAGTCGATATGATTCTGTTTACATTTTACGAGGTCGAGCGCTTGCAGTACTTACTGTTTTTCACATAAGAGTAGTGATGCTATTTGAAAGACATTTTCCGTATGAATCTTTGCTCGCTCAAATGACTCCTATTGCTGGTCAATTGTTGGTAAAAACTCCTTTCCGATACTACAGTGAAATTTGCGATACTCAGATCATATCTAATGAGAAGTTTCGTATTCTCGAGTGTGTTGTAGAGATGGGATGATAAAAATAGTCTTCAAGAAATCGGACCGTACAAGAGAATTGCGTATTACTTTTAGTCGGATATAGTTGGTTGGTTGGTAGCCTTTTAATACGAAATTTATTTCAGAAATAATTTCTCTGATTTACCCATAAAGGTCAAAAGCGGAGGGATTCTAAGTCAGAACATTAATTAGCCCGAAAGCAATATCATTTTCATGAAACGTTAAGCCAATTTAATAACGAAACCTAATAGCGAATGAAGAAGGACAAAACTAAACATTCAATAAAGCAACTGAAAACCGGTATAGCAACAGGGATCAATAACCTTCCAGCTGTGTTTTACAAAGCATGCTAAAGAGTTGTATTGCATCCTTTATACAAAGAAAGAAGATGACATAACAGACTACTACAACTGGCAGGGTATTGAATTTCCCTGTTTTGTA
>QOCX01006449.1:0-10282 GCA_005959815.1 Sarcophaga bullata
ACATATAAATTTTAATTTAAAAGAAAAACGATGCAAAAATTATTACGGAATAGGAAATCTCTTTACATTTAAAAGCTTTATACACTAAACTTTAAGTCAATTTTATTTCTATCAGCATATGAGGGCTTGGTAATCTGTTTCAGATTTTTTTCAATACAACTATACGAGTAAAAACTAATTTCCAAATTTATTTCAATAACAATAACTTATTTTTATAAATTTTTTCTTAATTTAAAACCTTATAGGGATTCAATATACCATTTGGATCCATGACTTGTTTCATTTGCGCATCATTTCTATTGCGGCAGGATTTTTAGAGTATTTCACATAGTTTTTCTTAAGAAAACCAATACCATGTTCGGCACTAATACTGCCCTTTAGTTGGGAGGTAAATTCATAAACAAATGGCTCCAATAATTTATACAACTCATCTGTGTACTGTTCACATGAAACATTTAAATGTAAATTTGAATCACCCAAATGGCCAAATCCTGTAACACGTGTGGCCAGATTACCCAAACGTTTTTCCAGAACACCTACAATATCATAGAAGTTACGTAAAGGCAATGAGACATCGTAATTAAAGCAGTAGCCATCTTTCATTAAAGCCAATGCAATAAGTTCGCGAATTTTCCACATTTCTTGCATTTTACTGGGTTCACCAGTACATGTGCCATCAAGAACATCACCTTTTTCCATGACAAACTGCAGGAAATTGTTTAGTTTTTCCAAATCATGTTCAGAATTGCTGCCTGAGGTCTCAATTAACATGTAGAAAGGAAAGCCTTCAATGGGAGATCTGCAAAGAACGTAGTGTTTAATAAATTAAAAATGTAAATATTTTTTGACGTCATACTTGAGATTAAAATGTTCACAAGTGGCTTCCAGGGATTTGGCATCAATCAGTTCGCAGGAGGATAATATTTCACCCAAGTTGCGTTTGGCATTTTTGAAAGTTTGTAAAACATTATCGAAACTATTTAAGCCTTTAAAATTAAGGATTTTGTTTTAAATAAAATTTTGTAAACGAATTAAGAAATATTTACCCAAAAAGGCTAAATTAACTGAATCCGATACGGTAGGACATAACAAAGCCACTTTAGTAACAACACCCAGTGTACCTTCTGAGCCAATGAATAAATGTTTCAAATGGTAGCCTGTATTATCCTTTTTAAAATCGGACATTAAATCCAATACCTGGCCATTGGCCAACACCGCCTCCACGCCCAACACATTGCCGTGAAAATTTCCATAACGTAACACACGTAAACCTCCAGCATTTGTGGAAACATTGCCACCTATATGGCAACTCGCCTTAGCACCCAAATCTACAGGTACCACAAGGCCAGCTTCCCTGGTCTTGGCATCTAAATTTTCCAATATACAGCCCGACTCACAGGCTGTTATGCCCGTTATATCATCAATACTTATGATTTTATTTAAACGTCCCAAAGACAAAACGATTTCATCAAAAACCGGCACAGCACCGCCCACTACACCAGTATTACCGCCTTGCGGACATACAGCCAAACGTCTATCATTACAGTATTTTAAAATTTCCGATATTTCCTGGGTAGAGCCGGGTTTTAGCCAACTGTACTGTTACCACGCAACAGCGAAATAAGTCCACATTATAGCCCAACAAATCATCTCTCACCATCCTTTAGAACATTAGACGTACCTATCAAGGATTCAAAAAAGCTGATATCCTTGCCATTTAATTCAGCGTAATTACCACGCTTGACGGTGTAACGCAGCTAAAAGGAAAAAACATGAAAGATTAATACCGCTATGATGTGATATAAAAAAAAGAAGGAATGCTTTCCAACTCCTACCTGTGTTAATTCTGGTAAAACATCAGATTTATATCGCTGAAATGTAGTCAACGAAAGCCCGTTTCTTAGCCTTGTCAGAGTTTTATAACCTAGCATCTGTAAAATAGAATTACGGATATGTTCATAAAGTATTTAAAATTCTTCTACTTAAATTCTAATTATTTGGCCTACACATAATTATATTATTTTCATTGTTACATTTCCTGCTTTGATTTTATTAAGACTATATGAATAGTTTTTGAGTTACAAATTCCGCAACCCTATTTACTTAGCATTTATCGATTTCACGAAAGTCTTCGACAATCTCAATAGCCATCCACCTTGCGGTCGGAGGATTTGTGGTTAAGACCAATTGTGATTTATTTAACAGGGGAATGCTTTCAATTGCAATAGGGTTATTGCAACAACAACAAAAACCGTTTTGCTGAAGGGGACAACATTAAAGCGCATATTAATAAGATATAAATCGCATTCGGCATACTTCGATCTCAACAATCACGGTGATCCAACACCTAAAGCTTAAAAAGGACGATTGATCTGCAAAATATCTCGCAAGAGAGTGCCGCATAACAAAATGCTTTAGGCAGCTTTGCTTCACTGTTGGTCAAGCATAGAAAAAGATAAATACTTCTGGAGCCTAAATGTGAAATTTTGTTTCTAACATTCAAATTGAAAGATTACACGAAGTTTAGGTCGCATTTAGGTCAATGTGGTTTCAATTAAAATCGCTCATAGAAATGTTTAACAAAAACCTTAAAATTATTGAATGGTAATTATCGGATTTTTTTAAATCAAATATTATCACTTTGGTTGATAAATTCCACATCAATCATTTTTATATACGTGGTTCCAAGATATAAGGAAAATACAAAATTGAATTAAAATGAAACATTTACTACAGCGTAAATTTAATATAATTTATAATAAAAAAATTATTCAATAAAAATCAATTCTAAAAACAAAAGTATAAACATTTCATCTAAAAATACACTCTGCTGAGATATTCACAAATTTCATCGAGTTTGAATTCAATGTTATATGGAAATATTTTGCTCTTCTCTGGTCTAATCTATCCTAGGCTACTCTATTCCACTATTTCCTGTTTTAAAGTTATTCACTTCTTCGATCATGGAACTGATGATCAACGCTAATGATCTTCAAAATTCACAACAAGTGTTGTCCTATGATCGATTTTTTGTTTATATTTTAAAAACTGTTTCATTAATTTCGCTGATTAGATTAAAAGCATGGAAGTGAAGTCTACACTTTTCTTAGATACTCATCTCTTTCCAATTATCTCTATGGGTTTATGACCATGACTCGACATAAAATTGCTGGTATATCTAATCACAATGTCGTGAGACAATATTCATTGAAGTGCAATCTCAAATTTGCAATTTGTTTTTGTTAGAAATAAAATGTTTGATTAAAAATTTTCCCATCACTTAGTAGAGACTTTATCTTTAATAATCGTTTATAGCCCCGATTATCAACAAAATTATTCAAACAAATGTTTAGTTCTTTCTCATAATAAAAATGTTTCTTCAGTAAAACTACACAAAAAGTGTTCCATTGGTGTCAGCTCCAATCGATAAGAACATCTTTACCAAATTCCCACAGTTTCAGCCGAGTCACTATCACTGTAAGTGACCTTCCATAGTATTGATAGAACAAAATTTTATTCGCTTTAGAAAAATCTTACCGTTTATAGGTAATTTATTCATTTACACGATCTAATTATTTTTGGCCAACCTATAGTAGATTATTTCCTGGCAAAATTTACCTTTCTGACCGTCAATTCCATCTTAGCCCCCAATGCACTGGCTTTCCGCATTTATCGTTGCCGTAAGAGACTTATGCTGTTGCAATTTCTGCAATACAAACAATTTCACTCGCTTGTCTGTTTGCATAGAAAGCACAAAGAAAAATGCTCAAGAGAAATCACTTGTCTTACAGAAACAGGCCTTTAATTTTTAATATTATACGCATTTGAGTGGATTTTATTACGATTTACTGCAGTCATTCGTGCTAACTATGCCATAGTCTAGTGATTGAGCATTAGCTTATTGAATGATAGTATCTGTTGAATAAATAACTTACGCCGATGTTTTAAACGATATAACGACCTCATAGTTTAATGAGTAGGTATAGTAAGTTGTATTTTAACAATTACTTTTGTTTACCCAGCAAAGTATCTCGTTTTTCTTTCTTAATTTATTCAAAAAACATTTAAAAATTGTAATTATTTTATTCTTTATAATTTTTTATAAATTAAGCACTTTTAAAAGGGCTAATTTTATATTTATAAACAAAATAAATTATTTTATTAAAACAAATTTAAAAAAAGTACCTTTCCCTTATACAACTTAATAGCGACTAACAAAAAATTAATTATGTTCTCCAAAATTTTAAATACAGACATGTACAAATTTATACAACAACTATTTCAATAGATAATAAAAATACAAATTTAAAAAACAAACATATAATTCGCTCAACTAATGACGATAAGTTTTATTGTTGGAAATATATGTATTATCGTCAGCAAATACTCACCTTTATCTACATATGCATATATAATACATGTACGTATATATGACAATACTAACAACATTATTTATTTTTCTTAATATTAATTAAACATTAGAAGAGCATTCTACTAAAGAGAATGCTCTTAAGCGTTTAGATCATATATACAAATGTCCAAAATGACAAAAAATGTTAGCAAAACTGTTAAAATACAGAAACAATTATTTTGATATTTAACGGATAATAAGATTTAAAAAAAGAAAACAATTCAGATAAACATGTCATGATACATCAACACAATAAAACTATAGAATATAATAAATATTATGGTGAAGTTTCGGCTTCAGCGAAATACACGCTGTAGTGGTCGTCAAATAGCCAAGGAGCTGAACATATTCCAGCAAAGTACTCGAAGGTTGTGGCGTCTTCCGATAATGTAATTCTGGTAGATGGCAAATTTCTGGGAGAACTGATGGATAGAGTGCTATTGGTTTTTAACCTTTTGAGCTACAAATTGTGGTCTGGGTCTTGTTCTCGCGTTTTTACAAGATTGAAACCTTCAGATTACCGAGGTAGGAACTTAAACTTAAACTTAAACTAAAAAAAAGAATATTGAAGAAATAATAGAGAAAGGACTGGATGCTCTCTATCAATATAAGAACTCCATAAGTAAGAGCTGAGGTCGCCTAGGCCAATTCGCTGGATCTATCTGACGGTTTTTAGGCCGGTTATTACTTGGTTGTGTTGTTTGCTGGAGTGTCACAGATAAGACTTTCCAACAGAAGATCTTGAATAAGGTTTAGGCACCCTTGAGCGCCACCAAAATAAGGAAGAGTTTTCCTCAGGCTGCCCTTAATAATACTATGCTTTACCTTAATCCTCTTGATTTGTATGTCAAGCAATGTGCAGCTCGCAGTGCCATAATTCTTAAGAAATTAGGCTGCTGGAAACAACGCTCGGTAAGACACTCCGGAATTCTTAGCGTCGTAATTTTCGAAATTAAAAACGAACCGACTACATTGTGCCTGAGTCAATGTTTCTATCTGGTTTGAGGATCCTCATATCGGAGAGGGCATTATGAAATGAATATGAATACGAAGAACTCCAAAGGCAGAAAGGTATACCCATCTAACAAATGGTTCGAGGTTATATGGTGTTTTCTGTAAAGATCCAAGTCTTGAGCAGAGAAGGGGATTGAGGCCGTAACTAATAGGTCAGGTTGAACCTATGGGTGAAGAATCATTGCGTTGGTCTAAAGTAAATCTTGAGTGTAAAGAGACTTTAAAAACCCTTGGAAAAAAATTGAATCGGCCTATGCTGGGTTCCGCGACATAGCCTCCTACAGATATTGCTAGAGAAGTTTGCTGCTGGGCTTGGATAAGGCCAGCTTACGCAGTAGATCAAACTAGCAGGCGTACTTTTTCAAAATGATACAGAAATTGCATAGATTGTGATATAATAACGTAGTTCTCGTGCCCCCAACTCAACGACATTGATCTGGGCGACACGCCGGCAGAAGTCTGTGCATGCAGCAATCAAGTTAATACAGCTACAATTTTCAGATGATTTTAATTTATTGTATACATGTTTACATATTTATTTTTTATTTACAGACTTCACTATATATAATTTTATAGTTTGAAGAAATTCAAAGTTTAAAAAATAATTAGAATTTATTTGTTCATACAATTTTAAAAAATGTTAGCATTACTGTATAAAATGTCACAAAATTTGAACGACCCTGTTTTTAAAATACAGCCCTGTTTATTATCATCGCCATTTTCTTTTTATAATTCCTCGAAGAAGAAATACCACAAAACGAAATCAAACTTCGGCACGAACGGATGGAAAAAATTTCTGTGTGAAAAATTTTTTAATAACACGCCAAAAATTATTCACGTAAATTTTTTGTTTGTTGTTTTTGTTTATCAAAACAGCACTTGATGCCTTCGTTAAATGTTAACAAGTGTTGCGCGTAATTTACAAAGAAAATTAAATAATACAATTATAACCAAAACGATACGAAACACGGTGAGTTGTGCTGCCACCAGAAAAATGCAAGAAAAAAACTATACGAAGTAGAATTTTTTTTCTTTACATCAAGAAATGTACAAGACGAAGTGGCTAATAAGCACAATATAAAATGAAAATTTAGTGGAAAATTGTAGATATACGCTGCATTACTTGCCAAAATTTTTACAAAAAGTGATTTATCTTATAGTTTGCAAAACATAACTTAAATGCTATACATTTTTTCAACCAACAAATATTGACTTCCTATATGATCGACCAGGCCCTGTGTGTGTACCCCATTACTTCTTTCTATAGAGCGAGAAAAAGAAAGTGTAGAGAAATTTTTTTTTTTGTAAATTTAGTGGCGGTTTTCTACCAATACCCTTTTATATATAAGAATAAAGTGATAAAATTCCTTGAATATTAGTTACAAAACTTGATGGAATATGTGATGTATTAACTGCAATGTTTGATTTACTATTTATAATATGTCTGGTGGATTTTATGGGGTTTCGTAAAAAAGCGCGCCATTATGTGACGTAGGCAGTGTTAACACTTTGGGTTCTCTTTTGGGGTTTTATAGGAGACAGTGATTGCTTAGATGACTTACATACGTGTTTTATAACAATTTTTAAGCATAATTAACTATTAAACATAGTTTATTGCTCGTAATAATAAAAAAAAATTATAAATTCTTTTATTATTTACAGAGAGTACTGTTTCGTCAAAACATGTTTTGTTTTCTTTTTGTTACATTTTTATTGTTGTTTTTTTCATTTCTTTTTTGCATTTATTTTGATTTTTCTAAACTCTCTTAGTGAATTATTTTCTCTTTGCTCTTAATAAAATTTCTCTTTTGTTTTTATTTGATGATTCTCATTGCGTTTTGTTTTTATTTTTCTTATTTGTTTTGTTTTTATTGGCATTTATCTCTCTTTAGTTTCTACTTGTTGATTTTTTGTACTTGGTTTGTGCAGATAACAAGTTTTGCATATTAATTGGAAATTTTACAAGTTTTTCTTCCCTTAAGTTCATTAAAAGTGTAAAGCTTTATCGTATAGGATTCTCAGAATCTAATATTTATTTATTAGTATTGGTATTGACTAACAACAAAACAAAATGTTGTTTATTCCTATATATTACAGTTAATTGTTTAAAATTAAACACTGAAATTGATTATGAAGCTATTCCAGTTTAATATACTTTGTGTGGCTCGAAAAGACATTGCGTTAATAGCAAACGGGGTCATATAACAAATAACGTTATGAGAACTAGTTCAACAAAATAACGTAATTTTTGATTACCAATCTTAAGTTCATGAGGTTGAACCTGTAATTATCAAGTCTAAAGATAAGATTATCTTAATGCGTGTCCGGTTTTCTTGTAAATTATACTTGACTAAATAGGTACAAAGATCACTTGAGAAGAAAATATTGCAAGAATAGTCTTTATGGACGGTAAATTTTATTTTACATCGTAAAGAGACTTAGATGAAATACTCTCGTATATGATTAGTGAAGCTAAAGACAATTACTGAATCAACGACATACGATAACAAAATAAAAACGGGGGATTTGATTACTCATTTAAGCCTATGCCTCAGACAAATGATTTCAAAAAAATTAAGAAAAAAAACGTCGTTTTGTTAGGGCTTCAACAAAAAACTATACTGGCAGTAGGAATTTATTTCTAATATTCTTTAATTTTTATATATATTTTAAACAAACTTATATTCTTTATATTGTATTTCCTTGTATTGGCCGCTAATAGCTGTAACGAAAGATTTGTTATTAATATACACATTAACTGTATATAATCATCTTAGCAATTCGAAATTAGCTTTGATTTTTCGATGTGTTAAATAAATATGTGACAAAAGTGAGAAGGTAGCGATAAATTTCAAAACATAGAACAAAATTGTGTTGAAAATAGGATTGCGCTACCGTGGAAAAGTATTTAACAATCTTTAATATAAAAGAAAGAAAATTAACCCATAAAATCCTTAAACAATAAGAACTACATACAATCACACAAGACTAGATTTACTGGGAGAAGCAGAAGATACATATATATGTTCCACCATTACGCTCCACATCCGTTCAGCTTACATTGGAAAAGGAACGATAACATTTGACAAAAAAAAAAAAGAAGTAAAAAGTTTTGAGTAATCGAAAAAAGTGTTAATCAACAAGTAAGTTCAAGCAGTTTGGTTCTCATAAAGCGTTCGATTTGTAGGGATGAAGTACAAGGTATTGCAGGTGCAATTTACGTTCATTTTTATGTTACGGTATTGCTTAGTCGGCACTATGGATGAGAACATATATCTTTGATATATTTTTATCTTTATTTTTTCACGACAAACAAGCAAAATTGACAATTTGCATGCCAATGATAAACTAAATTATAATTTAGATTTATATGAATAACTGTTGTAGAGAATTCGTAAGCAGGTCCTAAACTCTAAGAAAGTAGAAATGGGTGAAATTTATCGTAGTAAAGGCATACAATGTAACAGTTATAAAATTCTCTTTTTTTAGAAGTGTTTTTTAAACGTTTAGGTTTTTAAATTAAAAAAAAGGAAAAAATTGTAAAAGTGAAATATTCTTTTAGGCTATAAATAAATGCCTATTATTTACTTTTCAAGATTGTTCCATGTAAACGTTCGTTGTTTCCAATATTGACTTAATTTTTGCCAACATTTCAGTCAAAGGAAGCTGTAATTCTACCTAACAGGACTGATATTGTGACTGATTTATTTCTGTACTCACTAAAACAAATAAAAATAGTCTAGTTGCGCCAAATCGCATAATATTGGCGGCTAATGGATTGCTTCACAAACCCGCAGTATTGCAGTTATTTCCTATCATGTAGCATATGACACCACCGTCTTGCTGAAATCACATGACAACCAAATTCAATTTTGAGACAAATAAATTTCCAGTAATCATCACTCATTGGTTTTAACGTTGCATTTTCTATTATTCCTGCTGCACTCTTTTTAGCTTTTAAACTACCTCTGGCTGTTCTTTACAACAAATTTGTGCAATTCTGTTGGTGATCTACACATTGAGCCAAAAAAGAGCTTCGTTACAAAAAAAAAAACTATTTTTTATATTTTTCAACTTTCGAAACTTGACTCACCAGCCGCAATTTAGATTAAACAAAAATTGTTAAATCGTAATTCTTGTGCGTTTGTTGATCTATTCACCTTGAAATGTGAAGCTTTAATAACCTTTTTTTGGTGCTGAACAACTATATAGCAAGAAAAACTCATACATTCAATAAATTTCCAATTTTTTTCTAAACTGTTGATTTCTTATTTCATTTGTGTGAATTTCACTTGAAGCTACTATAAATAATTCTTTCATATTATACAAATTATTATAGTGGGTATTATACGACTTTTTGGACCTTTAAAGTGTTGTCGTCTTTAAAACCAATTGTTCCATTGTGGTAACTTCAACAAAATATTTATAGATTTATAAAAAAAAAATATGTATTAAGAAATAATTTTGATATTTTATTTGTTTCAAATGGAAATAAGTATTTCTTTATTTTACTAAAGAATTTCGAAACTTTAATGGAAATATTATTTACTTCGGCAAATTTTTGTTAGTAAAACTTTATCAGTAACAATGTTATTTTAAAATATTTTTTATAATCATTTAAACACAAATTTAATGAATAATAAATAAAACTGTTATAAATACTGGCAATACTTTTGTAAACAATGCTCTTACCCATAGTATTTAACACGTCTTCAAGATTATATTTCTTGTTAAATTAATACGTCATACGAAACGAACAAAATTATTTCATAATTCCGATTATTTATTTCTTTTTTTATATTAATAAACTTTTTTTAAATTTCATTTTTTAATCGTTTAAAAATATCTTCAGATATT
>QOCX01006451.1:0-11335 GCA_005959815.1 Sarcophaga bullata
GCTCTGTTGAGCCTTTGAAGTATCACTTCCTTATGATGGCCGTAAGGAACTTATAGTCGATAAAAGTAGCCATCGAGCCTATAAACATTAATGCCTCTTATTTCATTCACATTTGATTGATCTTTCTGTTCTTTAAAATCATTTTCAGGTGTTTGAGAGGGTATGCAATGCAAAGCGAATATGCATCACTGATATCAAATGGACTTCAGCCAATCTGAACTTTTAAAGGGTATTTATAAGGAAAAGTGATTTGATCTATACATAGTGCATAGAGCATAGTAAATGAATTTGTAGACGCAAAGAACACTTGTTTTTGAATGAGAATCGATTCAAGCACCAATAATGTGTATTCTGTGATGAGTGTGAACGGATTATCGGAAGACATACTTGCAAATTTTGGGGCGTTAATGTATTTTTGAAGAAAATCTGGGTGTTTATTATGGTATTCTCACTGACAACCGAACAGCATCTTGAAGTTTGTCAAGACAGCAGGACTGCGGTAGTCATTATTAGACACCCTACATAGGTTGATGCAATACAATAAATCGTCTGGTAACAATATTTAACTAACACTCTCATTCTGTAGTACAAAAAACATCCAATTGTTTTACGATAAATCGTTATAATATCGATATACATCGAGTATATTATATGGTTTTATTTACTTGAATAGTCTGTAATACAGAAAACGTTGATGTTTTGTGATAAAATCGGCGTAAATTCTCTGGTTTTTTTTTTACTTATACTCTATAGTACAGAAAAAATCGATTTTTTTGTGATATATGCCGATTTATCGATCATCGATATACATTGATCATCGATATACATTGAGTACATTCTGTTTTCTTTTTTACTTTTTTTCTGTAGTTCAAAAAACATCAATTTGTTTTATGATAAATCGTTATAACATCGATGTTTTTTTCCGATATCTTGTATTAAAAATTATGGATTTTTTCTTTTCTTTTTAATGTTGACCAATACAATTGATTTTAAATACTTTCTCTATACATTTGTAATTCACAGGCCTACCCATCAACGAACCGCAGTATGAGCCAAACCATTAAAGGAAATCAGAGAGCAATAGAAGGAAGAAGAGAGAATAGAGACCTCAATACCAATTGGGTGCCACCGACATTAATGGCATTATTAGATTTCATTCTACAAAATGAAAGGCATTGAACCTTAAATGTTTAAAAATGAAATCAGAATACCCAATCATACTCTAAAGATGTAAATGGCACAACTGGTTTTTTTATATACAAATTGTCCAGCAGTAAATCAATTTAATTCGGTTTGGAAAATGGTAAGTCGTGATATTTAAATACTTTTGTGAAGATACAAACTAAGTCTTGATTGTTTATGCAATAATTGAGAAAATTCTTAATTGTAAACTACAGTCCATAAGACATATCCACGTGTGTAGATTTGTTGCATTCTTAAGGATAAGCTCAATCGTATTTGACTTCATTTGATTTAAAAATTTTAAGTTCTTTAAAAAATTACTTTTAAGATTTTAAACGTATAATAACACGAAACTTGATCTCTAATGATTCTATCAAATGAGATGAAAAATAGGCCTTAACTGAATTAAACTACCAATAAAATGTTATCCTAAACTCGTTTAAAAACAATAAATTGTTTGAAATCTCATAAAAAGTTTGCTCTGATGACCCGTTTAGTAGCAAGTAACTCTTTTACATCACCAAAATGTTCCTTGTCCGCCATTATTTCGAAAAGTACACTGTTGTGTAGGACACTCTTAATGTCTGTAACTTTCGTATTTGTTTATTCTTTTTCGTTAGATTCATTGCATTTTTAAATATTTTCCGTTGTCTAAAAAAATTTCCTTTCTTTTTTTTCTTTCTTTCTATAACAAAAAAAAAAAAAAAAAAAATTTTTACTTCAGTTTTTAGCTTCAGCTTAAGCTGTCATTAAATGTTTATCTCTGAAAAAGAATTAAAAAAACAACAACACAAAAATCATGATGACAACAATACGACAAAGGCAAAATCTTTAAATGAATTCTGATGACAATTCATATCAGCATCAATGTTACGAGCGGCATACTTTTCCTTGGTAATTTTTGAATTTTTTTTTTTTTTGCTTTGTTGTATTTTGCAAAGCTTACACATACATATGATGTGGTTTAGAAGAGAAGGAAAGAAATGCATTCGTTAAGAAAAAAGAGTGCTACTGTACCTGCACTACTATCTTGTAGTAAAACAGAGAGTGCCAGTGGTACTTTGTACATTTTAAAACTAATAGTACATTAAGCGTATGTAAGCAAGCGTTCGATTTTACTCGATTTACGTTAAGTAATTTACATGCAAAATTTCGAAATAAAGTGACAAACAGACTGAAAACTTAATTGCGTTCGAAACCGATTGTGGGAGTTCTTGTTTTGTGGTGAAATTTCTGGATCGAACTGAGCAGGACTATACTTAGGTCTATTAGACCCATAGATAGAGCATTATCCTGATAAAACCAAACCGAGTCCAAAATAAATCTTGCTTTTGGATCAAAAAAGTCTGAAAAGTAGCGGTCAAAAACCTTCGTTTTTTTATGACGATAGTAGTTCATTGACATATGAGATGAAAGACAATATTCTTCTCCTCCTCAGACCCACTGAATTTGCAGAAGTTATTTTATATTTTTATTTTATATTGGCATGCCTACCAAACGGACAATGTTCCGTGCAAATTGTCACTATACGATGAATGGTCATGCGGTGTAGAGAAAGATGTAAGTCGTTCTTCCGCTATCCAAACGCGTCCAGCAGAGTCGAGCAATATTGCACGCATTCTCGTGCTGCCCATGAGATTGAGTATAAGAGTTTTTAATTCCCAATTTAACTGAGTTAATCCAAGTACCTATGTCGTGTAGCATGTCGGAGACTTCGATCTCCGAACCGGCCCTGAGTAGCCCATCATAAATGCAATTTACAACGACATCCCTTTGTCAAGGAACTCATAGAAGAGTTACCTTCATTTTAGACGTTAACGTATTTAAGTCTATCAATCTAATTCATTAGAAAGAACGTTTGCTAATGTGTAATTGTAGTTGTCATTGGTTGGCAAATATTAATAGATTTTCGATGACCCGGCGTTTTTTTAATTCTTATTGGTCGTTGGATGTGGTAGAATTTAAAGGCACGTCTTTTAAAATGTATTTTTAGAAAATTTTCTACAAACTTAACAGCAACAAAAATAGTTTTATTTTCAAAATTCTTTTCAGTAACCATTTCATGAATTAATTCTTTTAATCACTTCTAAATCTTGACAACCATGCACCCACTTCAAATTATTCTCATTCATTTATTTAGGTAAATTTATTGTAATTTTTTTTGCCGTTTTCGCTTTTGTTTTTGCGGTTTTTTAGTCCCTGACCACTAGAGTTGATTAAAATACGAAACAAAAAAAAAAAAACTTCAATTTGTTTCGTATGAAAATCGAAATGAATTAAAAAAAAATTGTTTGTTTTTTTTTTTTGTAAATAAAGTAGGTGGATTGTCATTATAAATTTTACAGTTTTGCATTCATAGTTTTAAAAGACAGGATGGTTGTCGAAATGTATTAAAATGAAAATCATTTAACCAGAAATGTTCTTTCAAACTGGACAAAAAAAAAGTTTTTTCAGATTAATTAATATTAAAGGGACCTCTTTTGGCTTTTTGCTTTAAAGTTCAACTTCAATAAAAGGCGATAACAGATTTTTGGAAAGTATTTTACGATAAGAATCTGAAAGATTAAAACAAACGCTGAATTTGAAATGTGGTTTTAGGAAAATCAAAAATTTTTTTAATGCAAAATTTTTTCTTTTTTTATTGATTATGAAATACTCATGAAATCGAAATTATCGTAAAGCATTGAATATGAATTTGATAGAGTTTAAATTATTATCACTATATTGCATTAACGTTGTATTTAATTAAGGCAAGTGATAGATTTTGCAAAAAAAAGGTATTCAGCCCACTTGTTTAAATCCCCGTATAGATATTAGAAAATACAATCAACACTGAACAGTATTGTATGGAGTTCGTACTCTGTAATAAATTACAAGTTATGTTACAAGTTACACCAAATGACCAAGAAAATGTAACTAATGACCCTCGTTCTGAAGGTTGTCATTTTCTTTCATCATCTTTAAAATAATTCGCCTGTGAAAGTCTTCATTTGCTTTACGGAATGGACATTTCCAATACTAGTGCCTGCAGATTCTGCTGTGCGAATTGCATCATCAACTGTGTATCACTATGGCAGCCATACTAAACACATATATTGCTGGGTGAACAATAAGTTCGGTTAGCGGGTAGCCGTTGCCGTTTACAGTCGGTGGCCGATATGGCCCTTTGTGTTACCGAGTGTGTGTGTAAGTCTCGTTGTCATGATCCGTTAGTGGTGGGTTTGAAGCACCCCGATGATACCGGCCAGTTCTTTCAGTAGCAGATTCGCCACTATGCCCAGATCTTCTAACTTTCTGTCACCCAACATCCGAGGACGCCTGTTCATAAAAGGTGTGGTATCAATTACGTTGTTTTAGCAGCCTAGTTAGAATTCCTGTTAGAATGCGAACCGTTACTTTGCCGAACTCAGGTTGTTCACTGGTTCTCGCATTGTAAACTGCTGGACACATTAGTTTCGAAATTCGTGAATCAGGTATGTTAGATCACCCATGGTTTGTTGAATTCTACGCTGCTTTTTCCAAATTTGGAAAAGTATTCTTGTAGGAGCGCATGTATGCCCTGTATCGTCTTCTACTCAGACATCTCCAATCCCTTCCTGCTACTTCGTCCGCCATTCGTTTCTCGCTATGCCACAGCGGCCTTGGTGTTGTGTCGACGTATACAGTGTAGAGAGTTCATGTTTTTTGATTTGACGAGACAGGATCTCGTCGCTTTGATTGTTGTTTGACTATACACACATATTATTAGGTTCAAAAGAAGTAGATAACCAGTTTCAACCGTACGTGTATTTTCTTCAACAGTAAATATCTCCGCCTAGTTAAGTAAACTGACCTCAAAACCAGTTCCACTTTACATTTTTAAATCAGTAGATATCATTGTATCACCGTCACCGGTTGCAGCTTCAGCAACACATTCTTCCCGTGTGGGAGTGTGTATTGTATGTTCGTTCACAAACAATTTCTGGTACCAAGTAATAGCGTCTAAAATCCGGTTCGGTTCTACTTAACATATCTGAGTAGAATGCATGTCTATTTTAGGAACTGGTTCAGTTTTTTGATCGTTTAAGCCTGTGATTGACAAAGTTAAGAATACTAGACCAACAGTGGTAACAATGCAAAAAACTATCTTGGACCTCACATCACCATGATTGCATTACATTACCTTTCGTAAGATGTCAGTTGTGTATTGCTGTCAAGTGTTTTGTTTTTACCTGTCTTTGTTCAATTGACCATCGAATAAAGTTCCTTTTAAAACTTAAATTCGTTTATTGTTGTCCTCAGAGCAATTTTCGATAATTTCTTGGAAATCTTTGAATTTCAAGATCAGATAATCATTACCTTCACTTTAGATACCTCAATAAGCGACGTCGATGCCCTGTTGTCTGTGATCAAAGTGTGATGTTTGTTGGTTTGGTTTGCTCTGTTGGATGGGGTTTGATAATCTCTTCCCATTACGTGCTATAACTCTCTATTTGATGAAAAGTTGAGATTAAAATTATTTCTCTGAGTTGTCAGTTCAACAGCAACGCAACTGTTTCATAGGTAGAGATGAATTATTTTATCTTTATTTCCGTGGTTTTAGTCTTAACTTAGGTTTCGTATTTGTAAACATTCATTTATTTAGACGCGTGTAGGTGGTCCACATTGGAGGGGGAACATCTAAATTCGAAAAATTATTTTTCAAATATCAAACGATTAGAAACTGTCACGTTTATAATTAAAATTAATTAATAAAAGCAAGGAATTTGTCGATCAGTAGTCAGCAATTTATAAATGTTTCTTTGCGTTTGCTTTTGTACATATTTTATGCAAATCAAGTTCGTTGCTTAAAGTCTTTCGTTTCGTTTCTTTTTTAATTTTATCTAATCAACGGCTAATTAAAAAACGACCACCTACCTAATATAACTTAATCCACGAATTCATTTCATATATATTAACCACCATATTTTATGATTTTTAAAAAAGAAAAATTTTTTTTTGATTTTCAATAAATTAAAGCAAGCAAAACCATACATTTTTTTCTCTCTCCTTTAAGTTTTAGATGAATTGATGATAATGATGATGATGATCATCATCAGTGTGGTTATTTTTTAGCATAATGTATGCGATATATATTTAATATTTAAAATAAATATTTTCTTAATGATGATTAACTAAAACGACAAATTAATCTTGTCATCGTAAGCAGTTCATGAGAGTATTGGAATTTAAATGTTATTTCAGACATTTTTGAAAAATTAAAAAAAAAATGTATAAAAAAACCAAATACAACAATACAATCAAAAGAAGTCGCACAGAACAATGAAAAACAAGCCCAATAAAATTTGCATAAACCACAGGTTTACTGGTTTCATGTGGGGCAGCAGTTAATGGGCTTTT
The DNA here is from genome assembly GCA_005959815.1 of Sarcophaga bullata. NCBI lineage: Eukaryota > Metazoa > Arthropoda > Insecta > Diptera > Sarcophagidae > Sarcophaga > Sarcophaga bullata. The sequence continues at coordinate 6,562 of QOCX01006451.1, forward strand.
TGAAATAAACAAGAAGTTTCATTGAGATATTTGTTAATGTCTTTTGATGATTTGTTTTTAATTTTAAATTATAAATAGAAAAATAACCATAAATTATTATTATTATACTCTTTTTCGGTTTTGATTATCTTTCGTTTCATCAATAGAATTTAAAATATTTTTTTTTTTTGGTTTTGTTTTTGTTAATAAACGATCTTCTTAATTCGCCAATAATTCCAAATCAAGGGAGAGTAGTTCATTTGGCTTTAATTGCTTAAGAAGCTGCTGGTATTGAAAACAAATAAATTAATTAAAATCACATTTAAATCTGCATTTAATTTTTCATACATTTTTGTGATTAAAATTTTTGTTGTCTTGATAATTTTTCACAAGTTTGACTGAGTTGGTATTGAGAGTCGAAAAAGCTGGCGAATTATTTTCATTTCAGTACGAATATTTGTTGACGGAAGTGTGACTTATTAGACGTAAGGCCACAGTTCAGACCCCAGGCCAGCCATCAAAAAGAAGTATAAAAAAATATTTCTTCGGTGATTTTCCTCTCAGCAGAACAAATAAAATTGCCGCGTGAAAAGTTTCTCAAAAAATCTGGTGCTCGGGAGTCGACTTTAGACTGTAGGTCCCGGCCACTATGTATAAAATTAAAACACACAACATAAGTGAAAATTAATTTGCCATGAAAAAGTTTCTCAATATTGCTTTCAGATTCAACATTAAACTGCAGATACCAGCATTTATGGATAAAATTAATACACACAACATAGGTCGTGTAAAAAAGCTGGGTTGTAATGACCAATAATGTAGTTATTGTATGTTTTTAAACTAGAATAGAGAGCGTAATTTAATAAAACGTAATTTAATAAAATTTGATGGCACAAACTTCAATGTTCTTAACATTGTAATGGAGCAATTCAATTCAAAACTCAAACAATATATGAATATTATTCCCAAATGAATAATGCCTCCAAAATCATTACTATTAACTGCCACAGTAATACATTTATTACATCCACGAGCACATTTTTTTTTTATTTTTTCTTTTTGAAAAATGAAGACATTCTACATACAATATTAAAAGCCGTCATATCGCTCATTAAAATCCATTTTTAATACATTTTTCTTCCTTCATTTTATTTTTATACCATTAAACGCAGGCCCATTTCTTCTTTAATAAATCATTTTTATTTCAATTTCCTTTTTAAAAGTAATATTTTTTCCTCAGACTTTTGTTTCTTTTTTTCATGTGTGTGTGTGTGTGTGTGTGTGCGCGTTTTCCCTTATTCAGTAATTAAGTTATAAAATCTCCACCTCTTCTTTATTTAATTTTCACATCTCCATGGCGCAAAAGATCAAAAAACTTTTTATTTGTTGTTGTTGTTGTTGTTTCTGTTAATTTTTCAAGATGTTTTATGCGCATGCGCAACGTTTCTTACTGACGTCAATATATCGTATTGAGCCATAAATTGTTGTTGGCGATTGCGTGTCTTTTGTTTGTATTTTTAAACATGCTGTTGCATCGCTACCCAGAAGTGGCTGGTGTATAATGTGTTTGTGAAGGGTATGAGCTTTACTGTTGCATTTAAAAAGAGTTGGTTTTCACGTAAAGCTTCTACATAATGTGAGACCAAATGCTGCGTTAAGGCTTTCGTTAGCTTTTTCTAAAAATATCCCCGGTTCAGACTTCTTCTTACTGCCCTACAAATTTGTATTCAACATTTTTATGAAAGCAGTGTGTTGGCCTATTAGACGTGAGGCCATGGTACCAACTCTAGATCAGATTTTCTGAATCAAACGATATTTGAAAATAATATTTCTTCGGTGACTCCTCGCAGATTTTAAGATTTACTCCGAGAGTAAAATAAAATAGCCATGAAAAGTTTCTCAGAAATCTGTCGTTCGAAGTCGAGTCACTTACAGAGTTTAGAGCCCCGCTACAACATTATTGGAGTAAAGAAACTAATTCGTAATGCTAACTGAGGGATTTTGCAACGACCAATTATGTACGCATGTTTAGGGAATAAAATGTGATCGTTGCCTCTACCTCGTCACAGTGCTCAGATGACTAAGTAATTCTTCTAAAAAAAAGAACATTATCTAGAGGGTGTCAAATAGTCGTCTAAAATCGTTTGAAATACATTCTTTATTTTCATTTTCTTCTTCATTTTATAATGTTGGCGTTATTTGGTTGTGACTCCTTTCGCCTGTCCGTTTGTTCATCTGTTAAATGTTGTCTCTATGTCTGGCTGTATCAGCTCTGACCATATGCATGGTACCTACGTGTTCATGCTAAAACTTATTAATGTGGCAGTTTAAAACTAATTGCTGTTGTTAAATAAGCTTAATAAGTAACATTTTACTATAAATGTGTTGTCTACTAGTATGCATACAATATATCGCGTACATGCAAACGTCTCTCTTAACTGCCTGCCTGTTTTCTATTCGATTGTATGCCAATGAGTGGGAATTTTTTCGTTGCGATTTTTTTTTTTTAACATTTTGGTTGTGAAAACAATTTTTTTTTATTTAATTTATTTAAAATAAATTTATTTATAATTTTTTATATTTAATTCTTTATATTTTATCACTGTTTATTATTTCAAAGTGGTTTTCTTTTAGCTATTTTCGTATATTTTTCTTTAAAGATGCCTAAAATTTTGGTCAGCTTGGCCATAAATGAATTCGAATGTCATTTTAACAGCACGTGGCCCAGATTCATTTTTAGCTGCAAGTGTTTGTCATATGAAGATAAAGATATTTTCACTTGAATATAAATATTTATTGACACTGAATCAAGTCCAAAATGTTTAATTTTTAATTGCCGCTCTTTTTTTTTATTAGAAAGATTTATAGACCGTCTTGTCACTTTTGTATATCTTGTATGACAATTAATGATCGTAGTGGCAAGTTAAAAAAAATATTTTTTTATAATTCAATTGAGTTTTAACATTAGGAGTTTAAAAAGTTCAAGTATGTTTGGCATTTGCCAATAGGGATCGGAATTGGTTATTTTAGGTGATGCAAGTTTGAACCCTGGGCTTCATGAAGCATGTAATTTTTCACTATTACAAGGGGATTATAGCTGCTATAAGCGACCTACTGTGCTACCAAATCTACTATGGGATTTGTTTTAATATCCATTAAGTCCTCGTTTTATTACTTTATTTAAGAATGCAAAAGATTGGCACTAAGTCCATTAACATACATATTTTCCTCTGTTTAGAACCTCCACAGTTGGTACAAGCAAACTTCCAGGCGTATCTGACAATTCGAATCAAGCTATTCAATCATTATGTGCAGATATATGAAAAATTTCAAAGAGATTATGCTATTTGTCGCTCTAATTGTAATCTTCAACGTTACTCTTTTGCGGTTTTCAACCTTTGAGGTTAAGTATTATTCTGTCCAATATTGGTTAAAAGACTTCAATACTGGGTGAGGTGAGTCCAATTCTATAATTGAACATTATGAGCCATTAGTTAGGATTACGACCTAGTTTCTCATACCACTTATGTTGTGTGTGTTTTAATTTTATACTGAGTGGGGCGTGACCTACAGTTGAAAGTCGACTCCGTATTGACAGCTTTGTGAGAAACTTTTTCATGCCAATTTTATTTACTGTCAGCGTTTTTGCCAGAAGACTGATGGAGAAAGTCACCGAGGAAATATTTTTCATATTTCGTTTTGTTAGACAGACTTCTGACCTGGCCTGTGAACCGTGGTTTCTCGTCTATTAAGACAACACACTACCTACGGCGTCCAATTGCTTCCCCAAGAGATCTTATCACAGTTTTAAATTTCTCGCTCAGCTGTAGTTGGGGGTCTTTGGCAAATCTCTACTAATGGAGTGCTATATTTTTATATTGGTTAGGTAGAATGACCTACATCTGCATCTCGTATATTTTCCTCTACTCTTCATGCATTCCTTTCCAAATGTGGAAATAATATCTTATGTGTGCTGTTCTTCTTTCTATTTTTCTGCTTTTTAAATGGAAGTTCACTTCTGAATTTAAATACATTTGTGCACGGCATGAGCGTAAAATGTCCAACATGTGCTCTAGGCTTACATCCTTCCACGTTGCGAATGTTTTTAACAGTGGAATTCAAAGTAAAATATATTAGACAGTCAAGGTTTAAAAAATTTCTCTTCTGCGTCAATATTAAAGGCTTTTCGGTTTAAACAGTAAAGTTAAATAAAACATTTATAAAGCTAGGTTAGGCTAGGTTAGGTTAGCGAGAAGGTTGTCATTAACAGTCATTAACATTGTCAATATATATCAGTTGTGGGTTTGAACCACCCCGAATTCCAGATGAAACATGGCCAGTTCCCTTAGTGACACGTTCGCCATCATAGCCAGATCTTCAAACGTTCCGTCAATCAAAAACAGATGACGTCTGTACTAAAGTGCTGGGCACTCGCATAAAAGTTGTTGTAGCGATTGCATTTCCTCCACATCATGAAAGTTTCTGCAGTAATCCTGCAGTAAAGCTTTTTTTAATTGCACTATTTGGATCTTGTTATTACATACGAGATATAATGGCAATTAAATGGCGGTCTTGCCATTACATATGAAATTCAGTGTCAATTAAATGACGGCCTTTCTCACAAATCTAAATGCAAATACACCCCTTAATGAGCCACAACCCTTTCTCTAACATACACAAAGATTTCAACCACATTCAAACAATTTCGAGCATGGCGTGGTGGCCATAGAAAATAACAAATATTGTTTTGGACATCACAGATGTCCAAGATGTTCTAATGTCCTAATGAAAGGAA
>QOCX01006453.1:0-11333 GCA_005959815.1 Sarcophaga bullata
TTTTTTTTTTTATATCTGCCTGCTGTTCTAGTTGGTTGTTGCTTACATCGATTCATCAGATTCATTTCATGTAGATCCAGCATAAAAAACGTAAGAAGATGATCAAGTTTCACTCTTCATAAACGCCACCAATATGATTTATCATCATAGATTTCATATTATATTACGTTATAAACAAGATTCATATCTGTGCCTCTGATTTTTGGAACATATACTTATTTACAAGATTAAGAATGTATGATTTTGGAAATTGCGTCCCTCGTCATCATAACATGTTTGTTGTTGTTCATTGTTGTTCATTGTTGTTCCTCTTCTTATTTATTATTGGTAAGTATTATTGGCAGTTGTTCATATGTGACATTTAAAGCATAATAAAGATTTGTTGGTATTTTTTGGAACTATTTGCCGCCCTCTTTATATTATGCAAAGAGCATTTATTTATTGTATCATTAGCGTTTAGGCCCCCTTCTTTTTTTCTTTACAATACAATTGTCGCATGATCAATAACTGAAGTAACACCTTTAAAGCACTTGAAATTTTATACGCTTACGCACGCTATCTGTCTGCACGTCCGCTTATGTATTTATTTGCCTTCAATGGTCATGAAGTAATATGGCAGTGGTGTATTGTAAAATTATTTGAAGAGGGGAGGGATGATAACTAAAAAGTTCCGACATGTTTTCACATGAGTTAATGCAATAAATCTTCCTTATTTTATTAGTCATTACAACCATTTAGTCCAGATTACAACCTAGCTTCTGAGGCCACCCCTGATGTGTGTGTAAATTTTATCCATAAGTAGCGGAACCTACAGTTTAAAGTCGACTTCGATTGACAGATTTTCTAAGAAAATTCAGAAGATTGCTAAGAGAAAATAATTTTCTCATAATTCGTTTTGGTCGAGATGTCTGCGCTAGGGCTTGAATCACGGGCTCGTGACATACTACCTATTAGACTATGATGATTTCTTTCTTTTGCGAATCTTTGCATATTTCTATCTGCGGCTGAAAGTATTAGCTGAGGGCCGTAGAACATTTCCTTCATTTCGAAATATTTTCAAACATTTCGGTCCAGATGCCTGATCTGCTTTTGGTATATAATCTGTAAAGCCCTCGCGAGATATTAGAACAACTTTGCCCATTCAACGCTATAATGGTCCTACAGAGAGGACAGAGAGGACTATACGTAATACGGATGCTGATAAATTCAAGTCTACTGACTTAGTAAACCACCGGCCAATACCCTTACGTGTTTGAAACGCAACATCTGCTGAATATAACGCCACTGTCAGTGAGAATATGCAGGGAAGCAATCGATTTCTCTTTGCTTGCAGGAACTTAACTTTTCACAGACCATAACTTGGAGAATTTTGCATCGTGACTTGACAAATTTCAATTGACCCAGCAACTGTAGGCAAACGAACATAGACAATGCCGTGTGTGCGCTGAATAGGCTCTGGATCTGTTATCAACTCATCTTCAGCGATGACGCCTATTTCTGAATGAATTTGGGACGATATCTATGAGATATTACATGACATCTAAGAGAGTCTAATGAAGTCCAAAAAAGTCAGCCTTTACTGTGGATTTTATGCTGGAGTCTTTGAAGACTACCTTGAACAGGCTACCGCTAACAAGGGTTGATGATTGCCAACGTACTTTGGCAGTTGTTAGTAGGGCCATTGACGTAAGGTAGGCCTGCATTTACTCTATATTTCATAGGGCCTTGAACTAAAACTGACTCAACTTAATTGATCATTACAACCATTCAGTCAGGATTATAACTCTGCTTTTCATATCATCCATGTTGTGTGTATTCATTTTATCCATAAGTAGCGGGACCTACAGTTTAACATCGTTTACGAACGACAGATTTTTTTGGGAAGCTGTTCAAGGCAATTTTATTTGACTCCCAAGGGTTTTTGCCCGAAATCTGATGAAAGAAATACACACATACATAATTGGCCATTACAACCCTTCAGTCAGGTTTACGGCCTAGCTTCTCACACCACTTATGTTGTGTGTGCTAATTTTATACATGAGTGGCGGGACCTACAGTTTAAAGTCGACTACGAACGACAGATTTTTTGAGAAACTTTTCATGGCAATTTTATTTACTCTCAGAGTTTTTGCAGAAATCTGCAGAGAGGAAGTCGCCGAAGAAATTTTTTTTTCGTATTTCGGTTTTGATGTCTGACCGGGGATTCGAACCCTGGCCTTTCGTCTAATAAGCCAACACACTACCTACTAGACTACGGCGACTACAAAGAATGAAAGAAATATTTTTTCTAAATATCGTTGTTGTTAGAGATGCCTGAGCCTAGAGTTGAATCACGGCCCGTTTTTTAGACTACGTCTCTGACATTTAATTACTCGTTTTACCGTTTTTTTTTCTTGTAAATTACAAGCATATCTTATCAGCAGGGGAAATGTAATATTTCGATTAACTTGTATACTTAACGCATATAGGCTGTTTAACGCATTTACTTATCCCGATTAGCTGCCGTCAGTACAATTCACCAGTAGCAGAGCGTTACCAGTTAGTAAGTGTTACAGTGTTACAGGTGTTTTCTTTTACTGACGTTCTTATTGTTTGTATTTTGATTTATTTGATGGAGAGTGGTTGTTTTTTTTGTTATCGTTTATTTATTTATTGAGTTTCCTTTGGCCCGGTAACAATTTGTGAAATATTATAGGCCTTTAAAGGCAGTTCTGAGTAGATTGGCAAAGAGTGATTTAATGCGGACTGAGAGTAGGCTGTTGGTTTTTTATGGCCACTCAAAACTGTATGACGATTTTATTCGATCATCATTTCACTTTTGAAAACAAATTATGACATATTGAGTGTGATTCATGATTTCAATTGTTTATTTCATGTATTGTTGTTCTTGTTGTTGTTGTTGCTTGTTTGTTTGTTTATTGTGTTAACAAAATTTGTTTGATTTCCGTTTTTTATTCTATGCTTAAACGATTGATAATATTTTATGGCCTTGTGATATTGATTTTTTAATTAATTTTGGGGCATAGTTTTAATTGTGAAATTTCGTTAATCACTTGGCAACAAATATTCCACACACACACACAATATATTGTGTATTTAAAAATGAAAGATAACATATCTTGCGGAAGTAGTATAATAACGTCCTAGTTATTCTAGTTCTTAAGAATATTACCTACCACACCATAGTTGAACGTAGGTATACCCCAATGACGAGTCATAAGCAATTCATATCCCGTTCACTTATCAGTTGATTTGTTAATTATTTTCGGAAGTAAACATTCGAATTGAAAACCCCCCACAATTACCTCATTGATGTGACGTATAGTTTGATAAAGAAATCATAGAGAGAGAGAGAGAGAGAGAGAGAGAGAAAAAAATGTGGATCGCATTGCCAATTTGAATTACTTTGTTCTACTCATTTGAGTAAGATGTTCACATTGTTCATTTTTAAATATTTTTTGTTTGTTTTTGTTTTAATGGCTGGCTGCTCATTTTGTTTAGTAACAATGCAAAAACAATGCAAAAAAAAAACAACAAAAAAAACTTGAAAAAGTTCCCCTACAAACTCATATATTTGTTCACTTAATTATCGTAAAATGCATCTTTTTTTTCTTACCTTTAACCCATATAAGCGTACGATAGGGGGAAAAACGCATTTTACTGCAGATTACAACTTTACTACTAATTTTTCCCACAATTCCCACAATTCCCACAATATTATTTATCGCATATAAATCGATTACAAGGGTCATAAACTTACAAATACCACAACATTTTTTTAAATTTAAATTTTTAAGCAATTTGGGAAAAATAAAAGTATGCTCGTAAGCGTTACAAACTACTTTCAAGATAGTCGTGGTGTCGTATGTAGTGTGTAGTAGGTAGTATGTTGGCTTATCAGACCTTAAACCTCGATTCAAACCCCCCTCCGCCAGTCAGACATCTCCAACTGTTAAAATAATATTTCCGCGTCAGCCTTATCGTATGCGTTACATCTATCGACTCTGAAGAGATGTGTTCACACACAGCTTTAAAATACAATCGGCCTCGATTAACCGTGATGATCGGAACCAGAAGCATTAGCGATAATCGATTTTCACGGTTAATCGAATAACAAGATCTAACCAGCTGCACTTCTAAATTTTTTAATTAAACTTATGACTTGTAAATGCTTCCGACTCATCGTATGTATGCTAACCATTTGAGTTTGAAGTTAGTAAAAAAAAGAAAATTCTGCCATCACAGATAATAGAGGTAATCACGGTTAATCGAAGTAAACACATTGAAAACATTGCAAATAAAAATAAAAGACTGATCTTTGGCCATAACGATTAATCGGGGTTACTGGTTAACCGCATCACGGATAATCGAGGCCGGACTGTATTCCAAATTATTAATAAAGGTTTCTCCGTAGTTTAGTAGGTAGTGTGTTGGCTTATTAGACGAAAGGCCAGGCTTCGAATCTCGAGTCAGACATCAAAAACGAAATATGAAAAGAAAAATATTTCTTCGGCGACTTCCTTTCAGCAGATTTCTGGCAAACGCTCTGAGAGTAAAATAAAAATTGCCATGAAAAGTTTCTCAAAACAATCTGTCGTTCGGAGTCGACTTTAAACTGTAGCTTTCGCCTAAAAAATTAACACACACAACATAAGTGGTGTAAGAAGCTAGGCCGTAATTCTGTCTGAAGGGTTATAATGGCCAATTATGTATGTATGTATCTTCGTTCCTTTGATCATGTAATATATATCCCTGAAGGGGCGATTGAGCAAATGATTTTCGAAAGAAGCCATTTTGCAGTCGCCCAAAGATGATGACTAATATTTGCTGCTGAGCTCTTATAGCGGGACGCCACGAAGATTTCTGACAAAGACTCTGGTAGTAAAATAAAATTGCCATGAAAAGTTTCTCAAAAAATCTATCGTTCTGAGTCGACTTTAAACTGTAGGTTCCGCCACTCAGGGATAAAAATTAATCCACACAGCATAAGTGAAGTGAAAAGCTAGATCGTAATCCTGACTCAAGGCTTGCAATGATCAATCACGTATGTACAATGAACATCAAAAGAAACTGTACACTATGGAATAAATTCTAATAATCACCAAACTTAACTTTTATCACTTAAGGAGAGTGCCCGAAAAAATTTGTTAACAATTCGAAATTTTTAGGAATTTTTCTTTTGCTTCAATTTAAAAAAAAAACTGTCAATAAAACAATTTTAAAATAAAAATATAACGGTAAGTTATTAATGTATGTATATTTTTTAATATACAGTTACTTTTAACGCTCACTGTATATATGTATGGTCGGTGATTATAAAAACTTCACATCTCTGGTAATATTTATTCCTTCGGGCTACACTGCTAGAGGAGTCAAATTATTAGGGAAAATTAAGAACATTATCGTTGTATTTTGCTTTTTTTTGTGGAAAAGTTAAGAATGCTTCACAGGATTGTAGAAAAATTGGCGAAGTTGATGATTCTGTAACTTCGAAAGTAATAGCGAGGGCTAGTTTCCGATCTTTAAATTTTGATAATCAAAATGCAGCTGACTTTGATCAACCTTTACTTTCTTACTTAACAATCGTATTTCAGCTTGCTTCTGTTTCTTGTACGACTTCGCCAGTTGGTCACATGGCTTACTCAATTTGGTCTTTCCAACAATCTCTTCTCTACGTCAACTTCCCCGAATACCCGAATCACTGGAACATTCTCTTCAATCTGAACGACATGTTCTAGCCAACACAGCCGTTAGATATTAATGTGCTGCACAACGTCCATGCTAATGCAACTGCAAGATGGTAATGCGCTGCACAACGTCCATGTTATTGGGGGCTATTACAGCTCATTATTGGATCATATGCGGAAATCATCGCCAACTTGAACTGGACCTGAGATCATACGTAGGACATTTCTCTCGAATACTTTAACGGCTACTGCATTGGTACTTAATAGCTTCCATGCATCTGCGCTGTAAAGAAGACCGGTAAGGACGAACGACTTGTACAGTATAAGTTTTGTCGTACAACAGAGGTCTCTGCAACTCAATTGAGACCATAATAGCACTATCGATGTAATCAGCTAATCGCTAAATATCGATGAAATTGTGAAAAAAGTTCAGAACGACCAGGGCACAAATAACGTGACTTTCTTAAAGCATTAGGCATACGTCACCAACACAGTGATCAGAGTGTTTAAAGAAAACTGGACACACAAAAGTGCCACAAAGATGCCGATTGGTTTGGTTGCCGCATGAGTTTACAGTGTAGAATCTTATTGAAACGAATTTTTATTTGCGATTAACTGCCTGAGCAGACTGAAACTAAAACATTTCCGAAGCGAACGATTACAGGCGATGAAAAATAATTCACATAAAGCAACACAGTCTTGACAGTCAGTCATGCTTAACAACAATAAAGATAATGCTTTGGGTCTGATGGAATTGATAGGAAATTATTGATTATGAGCTTATACAACCTAGATTTCTACCAAAATTAATCAACAATAAGTGTGTTGTGTACTGTCATCACAATACAAGATCACACACACACACATCTTTGATGTCCCGACAGAAACAGGGAAAGCTTGATTGGAAGGTTCTAGAATCAGGCAGCTGTAGTAGAAGTTGCATAAAGCATACAAAAGAAGTCGCCATGGTCTAGTTGGTATTGTGTTGGCTTCTTACGCGTGAGGCTTGGTCAGGCACCTCCTACTAAACGAAATATGAAAGAAAATTTCTTCGGCGACTTCCTCTCAGCAGGTTTTTGGCAAAAACTATGAGGGTAAATACAAAAAATTGCCATGAAAAGTTTCCCAAAAATTTGTTATTCGGAGTCGGCTTTAAACTGTAGCGCACAGAACATAAGTGGTGTAAGGAACTAGGTCGTAATCCTGACTAAAAAGCTGTAGTGATCAATTATGTATGCATGTATGCATGGATGATACAAATTATAGGACATTTCCCCTGTAAAGGACTAAGAGTTGTGCTTCTGATGCTCTAAATTATGTTCTCGAAAACTTTTTTCAATTAGACAACTAAGGCTTCATTGAAATCGAATGAATAGAAACAATAGAGTATTGGTCGGCTTTACAAGTTACGCCTGTATTGTGTTTGCCAGTATCTTGAATATGGTCTCCAGCTGCCTTATAAGGTAGTTGGTGCTTGGCTGCAGTTGTTTATTTCATTTCCTTCTGTAGTTGCATTTACAGTGTTGTTACCAATCTTGATGTTGACGTTTTCGAAATCTTGCCGCCATCATTGAGTATGTGTTTTTCAGTGGCTGTCCCTTGTGATCAGCAACTACTTGGCCTCTCTTTCAGTATTTCAGAGCGTAGCGATTGGTATAATGATGGAAGTGCTCAAACCAAAGCACTACAAATTCGAATTCTAGTATCAATTTTCATTGAGATTTTATCATTAATTTTAAAAGAAAACAAGATATATGCCCAAAGCCATTTAAGGGTTAAGCAGCATTACGCAAATTTACATGACACCCAACGCATCTTAATGACCCAACAACAAAACAAAACTGTTTTTATAATCTTTGGTTAGTTAATAAAGCGGTTTCTTTATTAAGTGGAAATTTATGATTCGTACAACAACAACAACAACAACAACAATAATAAAATATCATCCAAAAAGAAGAACAACAATTTTAACGAGATAATCTTTATAGCCGACGAACAACAATAATTAACAAAAAAATCTTAACAAATTAAGAAAACAAAACCACAAAGAACACGAAATTAACAGAAATTGATTGGAGGAGGAGGATAGTCGTAGTAGAAAACAGAAATTAATTGTTTTTGTTTTTGTTTTGTTTTTGCTTTGTTTTTTTTTAGGGAATTGTTTTCATTTTCAATTTGTTTTTAAGGCATTAGAATGTGATAAAATCCGCTTAGTAAGTAAATTATAAAGGTTTTGTTTTGCTTCATGCTTCATGCCTGCAATTGTTGCAATTGAGAAATACAAACGAAGAAAATAAATTCCATCTGGTTGGTTGGTTGGTTTGTTGACTGTAGGTAGGGTTTGATTATTTAATTGTTAGTTGATGATGGTTTAAAATCAAAATCAAGAAAAAAAAACAAAAAAAAAATCTTACCTTTAACAACACCTTTTGTCCTTTTGTTTCACAATTTTTTTTTTTGGCGCATGTTCAACAAATGTTGAATGTTCTGTTCTGTTCTCTCTCTTTATTTATAATCTTTTGTTGCCACAATTTCTTTTTTATTGTTCTACCAGATATTGTACTTCAAAATAGTTGAAGTGAAGTGGCTGTTCAAGATGCCATGACAAAACAAATCAGCTTAAGACAGAGAAAATGTTGTGTGAAGTAAAATAAAAACCAGGTGCGCAGGCGTACAACATTTATACAAGCAGACAAACACACAACGACTACACAGTGACAGCTGTGTCAGAAAAGGAAATCCAATTGAAATTTCGACACTTAACAAGCGTTAACTTTATAACTGACAACCTAACTGACTGACTGACTGACAGTCTGGGCCTGACTGTCAGGGCTAAGAATTGTCTCTCTCTCTCTCTCTCTCTCTCTGTGACATGTGTACTGTAATAATAATAAAACGTCCCTCCAAAGTGTAAATTGAAGATTTTAAGAAAATGTTTTTCAAATTTTATTTGTTTTCCCTTTGCAGTTGGTCAGTGGCAATAACAATGCTTCCCAAACAATTTCAGGGAGTCCTTAATCGAATCTTAATCCTAAGCCTACCCACCAAGCAATAATTTCAAATTTCTCATTGTCATTGTTTATTAAGATGTAATAATAAATTAAACAAAACCAATCCCATATTCTAAATGAATTGAAAACGCCCTGGCATATGTCTCGCCCCGCCCCGCCTGTGTGCGTGTATGCATGTGTCGTGCTTCTTATTTTTGTCCCAATTTCTTTATAAAACCATTTTGCTTTCTTAACAAGGATAAATTGACAGACCTGATAAGCAACAACGAAAATGGCCAACCAAAAAATCAATGGGTAAGCCATTTTTTTATTTTTTTTTGCAATTCCTTTGCTTACTTGTTCATTTCATTTTATTCTTCACTTGTTTTCGTTTTCATTTTTAAAATCAAAAATGACGCCTGGTTCTACTCCTTTGTTGGTAACACATTTTTGTTTTCGAAATTTTTTTTTTTTCAATTTTTTTTGTTTCAATTTTTTTTTTTTACTGGTTCTACACAGAGAGCTAATAATATTAATTAGGCGTCCATAAATCAAGTAAAGAACATCATCTCGGTTCAGAAATAAGCAAAAACGAAAAAAAAAAACGAAAATAAAACATTGAAGATTAAACCACAAAACTGCTTAAAGTGTTAATAAACTTTAAAGGTATGCAATCTTGTTTCATACATGCGTACTCTATTACGACCTAGCTTCTCATTTATACATGAGTAACGGTATCTACAGTTAAAAGCCGACTGTGAATGACAGATTTTTGAGAATCTTTTCATGGCAATTTTATTTTATTTTCAAGGTTTTTGCAAGAAATTTGCAGAGAAAGGAGGTCTCCTCCACCTTAGAAATATTTGTTCATATTGCGTTCTGTTGAAGATGTCTGAGTCAGGGGTTGAACCGTGGCCTCATGTCTCATAAGCCAACACACTATCTACTAGACTATGGCAACTTCAATCTTGTAATCTTGTTTCAGTCAACAGTAAGCAAAAAAAAAACCTTAAAATTGTCGAAAAGTTTGGAAATTTAAGACAGAAAATGTAACGACTTGATGAAGCAACAAGGAAAATTTGACAGTTGACAGTTGGCTTGAACTGGCTTGTTGAACGAATATTTGTCAAACTAGTTGTTATTTATGTGGACTCTTTAGCCAAATCAGCATGGACGGCTCTAGACAACGATTAACGTTCACTGAATGGGTTCTAAAGTAGTTGGCAATGGGCCCCAAATTTCATAGGAAAATCATCTTCAGCGTTGTGGCCCATTTCTGGGTGAATGCATACACAAATATAAACAAAGTAGTTGAATGGGGGACGATAGTAATTCACCTGAGGTCCAAGAGCATCCAATGCATCATGAAAAAAACACTACTTGTGGTGGATGTGAACTGGCGGAGTCATGGGTTCATATTTCTTTGAAAATAACGTTGCCCAAGCCATTGCCGTTAACAGCGAGTACTATGGGTCGATGTTTACCAACTTCTTTTGAATTGAACTGGATAATCTGGACACCAATGATAAGTAGTTTAAGCAAGACAGTGCTACGTGCTCCACAGCTCATTACACATCGTAGCATACTCACTACGGATAGAGGGTGTACTGCCTCGTACAACGAAGACTAGGCATGCACTTGCTTTCTTAGACAAAAAATAGCGTACATCAGTTACGATTGCGAATTATGCATGACTTCGAAAATACCACAAAGAAGCTGAAAATCTTAGTAAAACGTTGTTAACATTTTGTTCTTAAAATTTTTTACAAGTTGAACTTTAACTTCTGAACGCAGAAATTTACTAACGAGGCATGCTACATAGAAGATAGGTGGAATCGAAGGAAGGAGGCAGATTTGGGAAATTTTTGGGTAAAAGAAGCAGAGTTTGATCAGAGTGGTCATCGTGCAGATCTATTTATTTTAATGTTACCGAATGAGAGCACTGCTAACACATGAACTATTTTATTGCTCTCGTTATACATACAGTGAGCGTCAAAAGAAACCGAACCAAACTCAGCTTTTACCACTTAAGGAAAGTGCCTGAAAATTTTACGAATTTTTTTTTAAATTTTTTTTGTTTCAATTTTTTAAAACTGTTAAGCAAACAATTTTTAAAATATAAATAACGGTAAAATTTTTAATGTACGGTTTCTTTTGACACTCACTGTATGTCTATAGGGTTTACCAGTATTAACTGCTTCATTTTTGGAGTTCTGAAGATACTTAGACGATGTAGGCGACAGTTCTATGTCCCTTAAAGAAACGAAAAACTTTGTAAACTCTCACGGAGAGGTTTTAAAGAACTGTGGTCTTGCGTTCTATTCAAGTGTCCTTGGTCTATATATGGTGGACCTATAATATCTTAGCCGGTTATCCTGATAATGCTTAGAATGGTGTCAGCAAGAATGACAGCCCTTATAGTGTTTAATAGGCCTGTCCTATTGGCGTATAGGTTTGTTGCATAGGCGCTGGTAATTTTTTTCACTCATAAGAGAATCGTTATTTTGGGCATGAAGAGATCTGATATTCTTAATCTATCAGTTTACAATGTCAGGCTATTCTTGGATAGTTTAATGCATGACTTGAAGCTTTTTCCATTATAATTTTGAATAATAAATCCATTTATTTAAAGCTCTGACTTTAAGTGGAACGACAA
>QOCX01006454.1:0-11328 GCA_005959815.1 Sarcophaga bullata
AAAATACACTGCCCATGAAAAAAAAGTATCTTTAGAAACACAGTCCTTCCTTCTTCCCAAAAATGGAAAAAAAAATCACAGAAATTGCATAAAAAAATCAGAACAAAACAAACTGTTTTTATTTCCTTTAGAAAAAATTTGCTAGAGAAAGGGAAATAAATGTAAAAAAAAGAACGGAAATAGCCTTGGCAACTTCAAGCATATGCTTGAATAATTCTTTAAAATTTTTTACGAATTTTTATTTTCTTTGTTTGTGGGCGAATTTTTTTTTAGAGAAATTGCTTATGGTCTGTAGAGTAACCTATGTGTGTAAATGAATGATAATGTTACCCTTGAAATAAAGAATAAGTTAGTTAAACTATCACAAGTTAAACATAAGGCCTTGGTCCATGTACATATATAGGAGCCATAGGTTATAAATGGAGCCTCGCATCCGGAATGACGGTGTGGCTCTACAGGACGGTAATTCCACCAATTCGAGCTTATGCTTCACCAGTGTAAGGAATATCGATTCAATTCAAAAGATTCAACAAAAGTATTGCTTAGGTATAGGGTGGGCCATTTAAAATTTTAAATTTAAAACTGCAATAAAACTAAAAACGTTTCAAAATTTTTCCAAAAATTATTTTTCTGTTGTGAAGTACAATTGTTTCGTTTCGAAATGGAATCTTATTTCATTCCTATGGCTGTCTTGGCAGGCCTCACAGTACCTCATTCGATCAGACGAATTTTGGTGAATTTTTTGAGTGTATGGAGTCGTATCTCGGCAATGGCATCACAAATGTTGGCCTTCAAATGCTCAATTGTTTCTGATTTATTGGCCTACAATTTGTCTATAAAGGATCCCCACAGAAAATAGTCCAAACATGTCAAATCCTAGCTTCTTGGCGGCTAATTGCCATCGTCATATCGGCTAATCAAACGAGTTGCATCAACTTGTTGAAACCCAACATAGTTCACATTGATATCATGAAGGTGGCTTCTGACTTCTGTAGAATCACGTGTGGGTTTTCTAAGCCCCACCAAAATGAAAAAATGATGAAAAGTTTCTTAAAAAAATTCTGTCATACGGAGTCGATTTTGAACTGTAGGCCCCGCCCACTCATGTATAAAATTAAAACAAAAACAAAAGTAGTGTAAGGAGCTAGGTTGTAATAACCAATTATGTATGTATGTGTTAATGAGGCATGAAAAACTTTGGTTATAACCAAAGGAAGCTCAACAAACAGAAGAGGTACTTAGAGTCCAACATCAAAAGAGTTGGAAACATTAGTAGACACTGCGTTCTAGTTACTCATGTAAGACGTATGAGACTTCATAATATTTTTAACGACTTCTGTTGGATTCTCAGAAGGAAAGAAAGAAAAAGGGGACTATGTATGCTTCGCCTGTTGGGAAGAAGCAGCCGGCCTCCTACCATGCATATAATCGCACGGACTTGTGGAAGCAATAAAGTTGATACCTTTAGGAAGTTCTCGATGGCATGACATATTGCTATATCATTTTGTCCTTTTAAGCATATTCAAGCTAAAAATTTATCAAAAATTTCTTAAAGAGCCTTGAAAGTTTTGGAACAACTTCTGCAAACCAATAACGTTTTTATCTTCAATAAAACCAGCCACTCTTTCAAGTAAGTTTTCTAAATTCTTGTTTTTCATTACTAAACAAAGAATTTTAATTTTCTTTGCATATTTCGTTATGAAATCGTTTTTTATTTCCGTTTTTTATTTTTTTTTTTATTTTCTAAATTGTTCATGCTTAACCAACATCTGCTTGTCAATCAAGTCTTATTACATCACATTCTTCTATTCGTATTGCGTTTCTGGTTGTTTTTGTTTTTAATAATTTTTTTTTCCTCTTTCGCATTACTTTTTTTTACAGTTTCATTTATTTTTTAATTTGTTTTTTTATTAATTTTTCTTTACTTTTTTATTCCTGTGCAGTAAAACATTTCTTGTCTGTACGTTTGTCTGTTTCACAATAAACTCGATTGTTGCAAGCAAATGTCTCATCATCCGGTAAAATAGTAAAAAGCAACAACAAAAAGAGAAAAAAAACAATTTTTAAATGAAAAATAATTAGAATCGGAAGGGTCAATAGGAACTGTTTGCCAGGATTTTAGATGCAAAAAAGCATTGCCGTCAAGCAATTAAAAAAGAAAGAATAACAATAACAAAACAACAGTAAAGTTCTAGAAGTTCTAGAAGTTGTCCGGCAATAGATGAAGTATTAAGTATTAGTAAGAGAGATCGTAAAATTGTAGATTTAGAATAAGAAGGGTCAATAGAAAATTGCCAGTATTTCAGGTGCAAAGACTCATTGCCCATCAACACATTAAAAAAAAAGAAAGAATAACAATAACAAAACAAAAGTAAAGTCTAAGTTGTACGGTAATAGACGAAGTATTAAGTATTAATAGAGAGAATGGTAAAATTGTAGATTTTGTGGAATCCTGGCATGCTAATGAAGGTAACATTTCTTGTCACAGGACTTCTCACAAAGTCACAGCATAGACATCAGACAGAAGGTGCACAGAGCCTATGATATCCAACTGGATGACAGAGATCCAATACACAAAATTTAAAGAAACTAGGGAGCTAGCGAGACAATAACAATCAAGTTAATCCAATAATTCTCACAGGGTAGGGTTATTTTACCATTAATGCAGGCAGAACTCTTGTCATAACTGTATGAGGCAGTCGTTGACTACATAGGTTATGCAGATTATATAGTCTTACTGGCTAAAGGAAAAATTTAAGACACTCTTTGCATCATCATTCAAAGAGATTCTGAAGAAGATGATAAAATACTTTTTCGAACTGGAAAAATCAGCTTGGAATTCAACAAACCGTAGATGGCCTACCATATCTGGTTGCCGAATTTACAAAACTGCTGTATCCAGTAGCGGACAGCAGAAAAATCAAGGACTTGCATGAGTTCGACAAGAGAACTGTTGGCACTCTAACAGAAATTCTAAAAGGTCTTTAGCTATTTTGCTAACAAGCTGGGTCTGCCCTGGCACTATTAAAGTAGAATCTGCCTTGAGGTATAGAAAACAAACACCTTTTAAGCAAGTGCCCTGCACTTTATAGCAGACTTCTTTAGTTTTTGGTTGACAGAACGTTTGAAGATCTGAGCATGATGGCGAATGTGTGACTAAGGGAACTGGCGTGTTACATGCGAAGCTCGAGGTGGTTCAAATCCACCATGACAATGAGGCTTACTTCACACTGGGTAACACAATGGATCATATTGTCATCTAGTGGACTTACCTATGAACGGCAAGCTGCCCACTAAACTAACCTAGAGATACTAAAGTTTCAAACACACTACGCAACAAGCTGTTTAAAGCTTTTAAAATCTCTTCGTTTATGAGCGAGTTTGCGAACTGTTTCCACTGGGTCTGTAATATCATCCCAGTTACTTTATGAATTTCAAATTGTAACATTGCCAGCACGACATATTGAAGTAAGTTTTTTTGTGTGTTTATAATGGAAAATAGAAACAAAACATCTTTATGTTAGGAAAACTAAAGGAAAAATTACTATTGTTTTCATTTCAGGTTTTCATTTTTTGCTCGTTTTTCTTTGTTTTTTTTTTGTTTTTTTTTTTTGCCACAATCATTTGCAATTCTTTACATTTCAGTTGAGCTACAACAACCCCAATATGATCATTATCTTGCCGTTTGTTTTTATTGCTGTAAACATATCTATCTGTCGGAGGCTAAAGGACAAAAAAAAAAAATTATTAACAACAACCATCATGTCACTACTGAACAGAAATGAAAACAATTGTAAACAAATCCATGGCATGTACGTTGTGTATACGAGACAAAGGAATTGTTCTTATGAAGTTTTTTTTATTTCGGGGAAACCCATGTTTTATAAACTGTTTGATATTCGTTTTAAGAGATTTTTATCGAAATGCATTTAAACAAAAAGAAATTATAAGGCCATGCTTGGCATGATGGTATCCGAACAGCAGCTCCTTTGGCCAGCCATTAATATTTTTCGAAATAATAATGCTAAACTGCCATAATATTTTCATGGTTTAACGCTTTTTTAAATTGTTTTTCAGTTGCTTTATTTTCTTTTTTTTTTTTTTGTTCTCAGTTTTCCTCCTTTTGTCGTTTTGTTTGCCTATTCATAGACCCACAGCGTAATAGAACAAATGAAAATTATATCTTCGACCATAATCTTGATAAAGGCAACTGAAACCAGGCAAAAGACAAAGTGAGTGAGAGAGAAAGAGAGAGAGAGAGAGAGAGAGAAAGGGAGAGAGAGAGAGCGTAGCAAACACTGCAAAAGTGTAATAAAATTTAAAATAAATTTTATTTATTTAACACACACACACATATACACACACACACACTCGCTTAGAAAAAAAAAGCATATTTTTGCATAAATTTTATGCTCAGCATAGCAAATGGCATTTGGCTGCCAACAAACACTGTTTATAACAGAAAACAACAACAGCAACAACAACCACAACACCAAAAATAAAAGAAAAACCAATTCAATAATAAAAATTTAATTCTATTTTAACAAAACTTTTATTTGTGTTTGGCTAGCATAGCCAAATGCTGGTCGGTCGTAGATATTTATGCACACACAGGCATTTGTTGCACATTAAATTAAACTTTTCTAAAACGTTTATATTGCCTGCAATACATATATAAAGACAATAAAAAACAGCAGCAGCAGCATAAAAATCAATAAAAAATTTTCTAAGAAATTGCTTAAAAGAACAAAAGTTTGGCTTTGTTTAATAAAACAAAAATGTTTTTCTTTAAACAAATTAAACCCCATGGAACTTGTCGAATATATTTTAAAGGTTTTAGCTGCAAGGCAAACTTTTCTTGCGATTCTTTTTTTTTAATCCTATTTTATTAATAAAATTTGAAATTAACCAAAGGATACTCTACTCTGTACGACTTCCTAGCCTTCTAGAAGGAAACTTTGAGAGAAAAAACAAAATTGCTTAGAAATGTCTCTCAAATCTGTCTGTCCTGACTAACAAGAGTGGTGTGAGAAACTTGGTTGTAACGCTGGCTAAATGGTTGTAATGACTAATTAAGTAAGGAAGTAATTTATAGAGGCCAGTGTTCATTGCGGCAATGACATCTTGTTCTATAGCCTGATTGGGATTTAAGTCTGTTACCCAAGTTGAAAATGGTTTGGCCTTATCTCATGCAGACATAGAATACTCCTTTTTCAAACACTGTATATTTACCGTTATTTTGTTTAATTTTAAACTATTTTTAGAAAAGAAAAAAAAAACGAATCAAATCACCACACAATATTGCAATCAATTTGGCTCCAATCAACTGACATTGAAAACTATAAACAGATGCCAAAAAATCCTAAAAATAAAGAAGAGAAACCAATAATCAGAAAATAAAATTGGAAAAATATATACCGGGAAACGAAGAAACAAAACGGAAATGAAATAAACAAGCAATTGTAACAACAGCTTGCGACCAACATCGAAGGAAAGCATGCGAACCAAAAAAAAAAGCAATGCAATAACCGTGAAATGCGACACCGTTTAATAGGTTTGTCCACTGGCCAACTCTAGACCACCCACTTACTTAAAATGTGCCTGCCTGCACAAAAGCAACAACAACAACAACAACAACAACAACTACTATGTACATACGGAATTCAAAACCAAAACCGTGAAATGACCAAATGCTCACTTAAAATGCCATGAAACGAAAGAAAAAAAAAACCTAAAATGAACTGAAAACTCATTGAAAATCTGAAATAAGAGTAGAAGAGAAGAGAAGAGTAGAGAAATACAACAACATGACCTAATTTTCCCTAGAGTACCAAATGAAAAAAGAGAAAAAAAATTTTTGAGCACATTTTCACTAACCATTATGTTAAGCAATGAACAGCCAGTAAATGAAAGACGAGAAATAGAAATGAATTCGGGCACGAGGGGGGAAAGGGGATATAAACCGAAATAAAAAGGATTTCTGTTTTTTTTCTGGCCTCAACTAGTCATAGCGGAAAAGGTCATTTAAAGTAAAGTCAGAAAAATATTAATGAAAAGAGGTACTACGTTTACAAATAACTAGAAAATTAGAAACAGTGAGCGAGAGAGAGAGAAAGAGAGAGAGAGAGAACGCATTAAAAGATTAAATTACTTTAAATGAAATTAGAGGAAAAAAAAAGTAAAGCCAAAAAGGGGCCGAAAAGTACCGAAAATATACTCTAGAAATACATAACACACAAGTATGTAAAGATATATGTATGTATACACGGTATATGTATACAGTGAATGCCAGTGAAAATCGTAAAAGTCCGTGTTATTTTTAATTTTCAATAAAATCCGTATAGGAAACTATTTCCCCTTTGAAAGACTTCAAAGACATCAATTTTCCTATTTCAATATTATTTGATGTGAAACATTTAACATTTGTTTCAGGCTCAAAGTGTCTTTTGCATACAAAATTAATTGTTTTGCAACATTTTACATTTCAGCAACATTTGTTTCATAGTCAAAGTATCTTTTGCATACAATATTAATTGTTTTGCAACATTTTACATTTCAGCAACATTTGTTTCAGGCTTAAAGTGTCTTTTCCATTCAATATTGTTTGTTGCTTTACATTTAACATTTCAGCAACATTTGTTGCTGACTCAAAGTATTTTATGGATTCAATTTTGTTTGTAGAACAACATTTGTTTAGAGCTGAAAATTTTGTTTCTATTGAATATTGTTTATTGCGTTACTTGCAACACTTCAGCAACATTTGTTTTGTTTTATATTGTTTGTAGTGGAACATGACAACATTTGTTTATTAGCAACATTTGTTTATTACTCAATGTGTCTTATCCGAATCGACGAAATCATCTTCTGCATGTTGCTGCTTACAGAGCATGATTACGAGCATTGAAAAGAAAATTCATTTGACTTTTGCTGGACGATATCCTCTGTCATTCACTGTACATAAGGAAGAATAACAAAGTTAAAGTATTAAAACAAATTTATACTATAAATAGTACACAAAGAAAAAAAACATATACGTGTAAACGTACTTTGAGCCACTTACAAAGCCATACACTCGACGAAATAAGTGTGTTAGAGATGTGATGCAAATAATATAAAAATAGAAGGAAACCCAAGTCAAATAAATAAATAGAAAGACAAAAAAACAAGAATAAAATAAACAAAAAAAACTAAAAAGAGAAAAGAATGATCTTCTTGATGTCAACAGCAGAGGTACTTGACAAATAATGTTTGTTATACAATTTCTTCAGGGGAAAAGAGGACCAAAGGGAGACAGACAGAGAGAGAGAATGACAGAAAACAATTTTTGGCATATTCTCCTACTATTTCTTATTTTTATTCTTTCAATATTTATTTAACATTTGTGTGTCATATTTTTTTCTTATTTATTTTTCTTTGTCACAACTGTAGTGACAAATAAGGTGGTGGTGGTGGTTGATAAGCAACCAACTACAATAATACAACAACATTTAAAGTATTTTTCTTATGGTATATTCACTGGCACTGGTCTTAATACCATGTATGACATATTTTTCTTAAATTTTTTTGTAACACTTTCTTTTTTAACTTTTCTTCTTCTTCTTGGTCTTCATGCTTTAAGAACGAAGCAGCTAAAAACGAAACTTATCTGTGCTGCAAAAGTACGTGACAACAAGTGTTGGCTGTCAGACGAAGTCAATGACAATGAAACCAAAAAAAGAAAAACTTGCACAAAAATTCCATAAAAATATGAAATAATATCATATGCATACGATATATACGGTATATGGTTAAAAGTCAAGGAACTAATAATAATATGACATCATTAATGACATGTCATTAAGGAAATATCATACGAAAAATAACAGTTGCTAATATTAAAATAAATGATTAAAGTTTTAGAAAGAAAAAAAAATTCACTTAATTTGGATAAAAAAAGCAATTGATGACATGTCATAAAGTGACAGAAAAAAAAATATTGTTTGGAAGTGAAATAAGGTGTAAGTTTCCTTAATACCTACTACAATTTAATACAAGCAAAATTTATAAAATAATTAGAAAATTATAAAAAATTGCTTTAAAAGCAGCTTTATAGTTAAGCGGTAGGGATATACCAATAATGACATGTCACTAAATGACATTAAAATTGATTCAAACTAAAATTTAATTATGAATTCTAATGTTTGTCAAATTTGAAATAAAATGTTCGCAAATTTAAGAGGCAAAAAGGTTTATAACTCCTTGCGGAAAAAGCTATGTCACTACATACATATAAAATGACAGAAAACTTTATATTATGACAAACAAATATTTAACCATTTCCCAATAAATGTTCATTGAAAAAGTACAGAAAATGACATGTCATTAAGTGACAAAAAAAGAAAAAATAAGTAATTTCCAATGCTAACTAAAATCAATTTTTTCTTCGTGTTTAGTGCGTTTAAAAAGCCTAGTGAATCAATAAAAGGCTTTGGAACTGTTCAAACAGTTTACATAACAATCAATTAAGTTTGGTTTGTGGTAATCCCGACTTTATTGTCCCACGTTTTAAATTGCTTGTCTGTTTCGTAATGATATCTCATAAGTCTGCTGTCTAAATCTGTAGACTTTATACGAATAATTTACAAAATAAATCACCGTGTATTTGTCATTTAACATATTGACATCAATCTTCATTACATTGAATACGTATTTCTATTGGAAAATCTCAAAACACAAACAATTTACACACAAAATTTTGTTCGACGTTTTTCAAAAAAGAAAAAAAAAATTTGAAAAATTCATTAGACATGTGGAATTTACAAGACGATGACAATATAAATTAACATCAATAATCAATAAATTGAAATACAAATATAAAAACAACAACAACAACAACAACAACAAAAATAATGATTTTTATTCAATGCCTAGTATTATGTTAAGTAACAAACAAAATGACAAATCAATTAACACTTATTGAACAATTTATGTGTGATTGAATTCAAATTGTTACAGTGGGTAACAAAAGTCTGTGTAAAAATGTGTGTTAGAATTTTCAGTGAATTCAATACAATACATCCTCTGCCGATATTTCTTTGTTTTTCCATAATTTCATAGAAATTTTTAGTGATTGATAGGTAGCCACTATTAGATCGAAGACGATTAAACCGATGAGTTGAGGGACTTACGATTTAAAGTCGATAAAGCACAACAGATTTTTGAAAAACTTTTTATGGCAACTGTTCTTTTGCTTTCAGAGTTTTTGCCATATAACTGCTGAGAGGAAGTTGTCGAAGAAATCCAAATTTTTTTATTTGGATATGATCGAGATGTCTGATGGGTTTGAACTCAGGTCTTATGTGCAATAAGCCAACATGCTATCTATTAGACTACGGCGACTACAAAGGAATGCAGGTTCACATGTAAAATTAAAAAATAAAAATACAAATAAAACAAAGGGTGGGTCGTGTGACAATTTCAAATGAACTTCATTTAATAATAAAAGCAAATAAAAAAAACAATATTTTTAATTCATTTTTATTTTGTTTAATAGTTTTTGAAAAAAACCTGCCTATGAATCATGCCTTTCTAAGCAACCACTCCTTATTATTGCGAACGAAACTGCATTCATTTAGAATTTTACTGTCTATAAACAATTTGTGTGTGAAAATTTATTTAAAAAAAAATTTTTTTTTTTTTGTTTAAAAACTTCAAAATATATTTAAAAAAGCATTCATCACTTTTTTTAATCAATTCAGTTTTTTTTTTGTTCATATTCACCTTTAAAAACACACCACCCTCCAGCCACTAAAGTAGTTTTCGTTGTTTAAATAAATTTTTAAGTGCAAGAATTTGCATATGCAAGTAAGTACTCTTGCCTGATATTTAAAAAGTTAAATGCAAAACTAATTTTAACATTAGCAATTTATAAAAAAAAACTTGTTATGCTGCTCTAAGCAATTACAAAAGTTGTATTTTAAATTAAAAAAAAAAATTTATTCACAAAGGTTAAGTAAAGGTGATTTTAAACCAAATAAAATATTGGGTTTTGGAAAAAATTCTCTAAAATTGAGACTCCATTACTGAATTTTGAGTGTCCGAAAAAAGTCACTGCTTGGTGAAGGTTTTCCGATGATTCGATGGTCTAAGTAGAACGATCTGGACACTAATAGGACAGCATTAAAGTACCATATTTCATGCTCTGCACTAAGAATTTAAAACCATGATCAACTCAAGTGGAGATGATGTGAACTGGCCTCTAAGATCATGCAATTTGAACTCCTTAGACTTCATGCTTTGGCCAGCATATTATATGATGAGCACACTTAAGTGGCTTGCTTATCTAAAAAGTAGAAGGTTTCGACAAAAACAAAAAGCGTCCGGAACATTCAAATTGAATTGAAGAGCAGAAATTGCAAAACTTTACTTAACACATTCACGCCGGAGCTTAAATTCATGGTTGTTGCCTACAGGCGGCTGCGTTAAATGCTTTTCGCTCTGCTTCGGACGGCAGCAATACAATGGTTCGGTATTACCTACCGTCTAATAGCATAACAAATTGCGTACCACACCGGTAGTACACGTCAACCGATGTGGCAGTCTAGGGCGGGCCACCTGTCGTACACTGCGGCGTAAACGTACTAATCAAGATAAGTTTCCAAAGCATGAAAAGCTTGCATAATTATTGGGCTCGACTGAAGCAGCTGTTTTTAAAAACCTGACGCAGGATCTGATATGATCGATTTCTTCTTTATCTGTATCTATGTATGTATGTTCTTCAGAGAAACTATTTGAACAAAGCATTTATTTTCAACAAAAAAATTATTGGCTTTTAAGCCATACCCACAATACTAGTATTTTAGTGAGTTATGCTGGTCACACAAAATCCAGGCTATTAAACGAGGAGTAGGGTATTCATTAAGCGGGCCATGGAGAACTGTTTTTTCAATTCTTTGTTATTCATTAAATATGCAAAACAATACTGTAATTACAGTTACAATATTCCCTTTTAAAAAGTTTCCATATCATCTAAGCTGAGACCGCTTTTCAAAGTACACATTACATGACAAGGCATTTAAAATTTAATTAATTTTTTTACACGTTTTTCTATTTCTTTTTTTTTTATATTTCCATTAAAATAGAAATGAAATGAAATGAAATAAAAAGGCCATAAAATTTTTGCATTTTTAATTTTCATTTCTTTGCAATCGAGTCCAAGTGTTATTCAACACACAGAGTGTTTCTGTGAATTGTAACGTTTCACATGCAATAAAGTGTCAGTTTTTTTTTTGCAAAAAAGTAGAATTATAAACAAATTAATTTGCAATTTATTTTTATTTATAAACAAAT
>QOCX01006455.1:0-11327 GCA_005959815.1 Sarcophaga bullata
TTTAATATCGTACATATTTTATCTCTTAAATGAAGGAATTTAATTATAAGCAAGAAATAAACAGGTTGCATAAAACATTTTTTATGATTATCAAGTAATACGCAGTGATGGAAGATCAAAGATTATTTCTAGTAAAAAATTTATGCAGCTATGCCGTACTTAGTGGTTGATCCATACACTCTATTTGCAACATTTCACCCGGTATCTCATCAATGTGGCAACTTTAATATTGTCTACAAGAGCTAGATTTGTGGCTAGTTTGCCCCTGAATTGTCACATATCCTCGCAGAAAATAATCTAATGCGACTATTCGCATAGCGTGTCGTGTATAATGTGGCACAGTTTTCTTAGAACGACATATCAACCGAATGCAATACTTTTATTTTTGAATGAGAAAAGCCTCTAACCCACACACGATACCATATTCCATTATCTGTAGCTTAGTGATCATGATTATTCACAAAAAAAGTACTGTCCAATGATTCCACCAGCCCACAAAGTTCACCAAACAGCGCATCTTTCAGGGTGCTCTTAAACTGTCTTAGCCTGCTACAAATTCGGTAATTCTATTTGTTGGCTCATAATTTCTACAATACAGTCGATCTGATGCGCAATATTTAGTCTGATTCTAATGTAGTTGTAAATCGCATACATTTTTGCTATTCAACGTGTGTGATGCGTATTATAACTTGACTGTTTCTTACTATATGTACCACGTTTGGGAATACCCATGGATATCTTACACAATATATCTCAACTTCAATTCCATTTGTGTTTGTAGTTTTCGATTTGAATAAATTGATGACCGGTTTCTGTCCGGAATCGACAATTTGGTATTGTTATAGACCAGGATGGGGGTAACAGTTTTATGTAAAACCTTGGATAGAATGTGTGACGCGAGAGACAGCAGCTTCAACTTCGGTAATCTTGATCATAAAGAGTCTTACAGTGAAGCAATATTTTCAAAACAGCTTTGGAGTGTAATTCACAAAGTGAACCTACAGAGTTAGTCACCATGAAGATGACAGATTCAAGATTAAATACCAAAGAACTTTTATGCTTATAATAATAGATAATGAAGTATTGATTTATTTTCTATAAAAATATCCCATTAAATATTCAATGATTTGGAAAAAGCAGCAAATATTTCTAAATTATTTAAATTTATTCAGTTACTCTTTCCCGAAATCTAATGTTCATGTCTTTAACAGGGATAAAATATTTGAATAAAACAATAACTGTCAGTATAAATTTAGAAATGTTTTAGAGAGAAAAACATTTGATTTAAAATGTAACCTAATCATACACACTTTCTTCGGAAATAGTTGATAAAAATAAACAAAAAGAAAACAGAGAAATGGGAAGGAGAGACACAAATTTGAACACATTTTAAAGATGTCTAATGAAGAATGATTCCCGCTAGGAACAAACTTTATTTTTTTATTCAATAATTTAACGTTAAATATACTCAAAACCAACAGGAGACAGGAGAGCGGAGCAAAAAAATTTATAGAAAAAGTTCTATTCTGGTTGTTGTTTACTCTTGTACCTTTTAAGATTAGTGAACATAGTTGTTATAACTGCTGCTGTTAGAGAAATCCCAGCCATGAAATGTCATGGAAAACAAATGAACGTAAATATATAATGGACACCTTAAGAGTCCTGTCACAATCTATTATTGCAAATGTCAAATGTGTAGTGAGTTATGTCTTCTTCTCTGTCACTCAGCCCTTATTATCAATTCTATCTTTCTCTTTTGCACTCTCTGCTTACAAAAACTCATGTTATTTTTATAAGTATTGAGCGATCAACAGCAGCAACTATTGGGTTATCCCTCCAGTGGTTTGACCTGAAGTTACACTTGTTTAATGAAAGGTTGGTTGGTTATAAATTTGGATAGTCTGACCATCGAAGAACGTGTGGAAAAAATCAAAATTTCTAACAAAAATGGTAACATTTTGCGCTGATACCGGCCGAAATTTGAAAAAAGTAATTGAAATCTATTGCCAAAAGGATCGAATGGTGCAACCAATCCAGGGGGCGACCATTTATTATAGATCGTACATTTACTTAAGTTTACATTTGTAACCGAATAACGTATAACCCGTTATACATACATAAACAAAAAAATGTTATTTACATAGTCACACATTTACTCATACACGTTTCGTATTAAACACTCTTTTGTTTTATAAGAGCACACGGTATATTTTTTGTTTATTTATTTTATATAAATAATAGGTGTATTTACAGTGAAAACTTTATTAAAGAGTTACACATGTTGAATAGTCGTCTATTAGTGTTAGTAGCGTTGAGTAAATATTCATAAATATTAAGCCATCCAACCGTATAATTAATTTATATTCTAACATATGGTTTAATAAATATCGTATGGGACTTACTTTTTTCGTATCGTAAAGCATAGCAAAGAAAACAAAAAAGACGGAACAAGGCGTTTACTGCTGCGTATGAGTATTATTTATTAAGCATCTATTAAATATTAAGTATACTAGTACATTATATTTTTGAGTTTGTATTCTCTGACGACATTTCCACGGAGACTGATATTTTAATGTTTATTTATTCATAGGCATATTCAGAAACAATTACGTATCGAATTACTTTTTCAAGGAAAAATTTATTTTAAAGCAAATTCATTTGCAATACATTGTATTGTGTTGATTGGAATTACCCTTTAAATGATGAAAATAGAAGCGAGGGCGAGGTGTAGCGTTTAAAGTACTTGATTCTTTATTGGCTTTAATTTCCTTGATCTGGAGTAGGCCCACAGTATGCATTTTTCAGTATTTACAATTTATAAATTTTAACGTCAGTCGTTATTCAAACAGTTTTACACCGCTTTTCTTGGCAGCTCTATAAGTATGTTGTTACCGAATTGGTTTACACCAAAATCTTTCTTTAGATTTAAGCCGGTAGTGATATTCTGGAAATTGAGGGTTCTCTGGTGTTCAAAAATAAATAAATAAGACGGTGTTTCCAATATATCTTCAAAAAAAAAAAATGTGAAATCTTTGTATCATCAAATCCTTTAAATATTGTGTTATCGTGTCTAGCAGACATTGTGTGGGTTGGTTAGATGAGGGCCAATCCTTATTCAGTCTCCGACACAATCGACTTTCCCTCAGCATTCTATTGACAAAAGCTATGGGAAAAAATAAAATTTCTATGAACAGTATCTTAAATCTGCCCTTTGGAGTCGACGTTAAAATGTGACTCGAACACCATAACCTATTGTATGTAAAATAAGTTTTCAATAAAATCCTATTGAATTTTTAATCAATTTTTATCCAAAACTTTATTGTTCCATATGCCTCTAACGATCTTCAATTGTTTATTTGATTTATTTTAAAACGGAAATTAATTGTCTTAATCCGCCATACTTCAGTTGGCAGGAAGTATAAAATGCAACAACAAAATAAATTGTAGTGTGTTCACTGTACCGACACCGAAATTTAACACTGTCATTATACCCACATAGATGTGTGTAGACACCTAAACACACCTATACAAATACAAATAACTATTATTAAAACTATTGTGTGTACACAATTACTATGTGAGACAAGAAGAACAAAAAAGAAAAAAAATTATAACAAACAAACAAGCGATGCCAACTAAACAAAACAAAAATTTATGGGAATGAGTAGCTGTCGCAGACTGGTTTTCTGTTCAAATGCAAGCGTTCGCCATGAATAACTTTTTTATTTTATTTATTTCGTTTTTTTTAATTCGCTTTCATATTATATTTTAAAGCAAACAACAACTAACACACATACATTTTCAATAAACAACAACAAACACAATAACACAGATACATTTTCCGATAAACAACAACAACACTTTTGTCAGTAACTTCGGTCTGGTACTAGGGTAAGCTTGAATACAAACGTCATAATTTGACTCTGGCTCGTAGTGTATTTTTTCTTTTTCTTTTTCTTGTATTGGTATTTGTTTCCTTTATGTGTATTTATTTGTGTCAATGTTTCGATTCTTTGATGTATTTTTATTGTGATGATGCTCCTGCATTCTACGTTTTTTGTTATTTTTTGGTTGTTATGGTTGTTTTTTTATGTGTTAATAACAGATGAAGTTAAACGTATAAGTATTCGTAGTTATGTTGTTGTGCAGTCTTATTTCCGTTAAAATCATATTCCATACTATATAGACAACACAAGCGTATAATCCTATGTATGAATGTCTGAGCAGCGGCAGTGCTATAAAAAGTGATGTCAATTACTTATGTGCCGTTTTAATTAAAATTATAACTCCAAAAGAAAAGTCATTATTAAATAAGAATTAAAAGTTGTAAACTAGATAAAATATGATTTTCATGTACAACTGCCTGACAATCAGCTAATTTAGCATAATAAAATCATGTCGGGGTTAATGATTATTTTTCTCTATTGCGAACAATCAAATTGTAGCTTCATAGAATAGAGTTGATTACAATGGCGTATAGCCAGAATATATTAATACCGCACTTTAGACCTATTTATTGTTCTCTTACAGCAATAAAGAGCAATTTAGTTTATGGTCTAATATAAACCCATTAAAAATGTTAAAAAATACATTAAAGCATCACGAGGTCCTAGAAATCAAGAATCCACAAAGGTTATTATAAATGTACGACAAAGAAAATTGTGCATCATAACAATCCTCAAATTCAGAAGCTGTCATATTATATAACCAGGAAATAGAACTTAAAGCAAATTGGCATCACTGAAAGAGGAGCATAACAAATATGCTGTCTTTTTTCTGCACACGAACTTTATCAGTGAACATATATATTACGGACGGGTGATGTATCATTGCTTTCACATATCATACACACACAGTGTTGTACGGATAGTCAAATACAGTTAAGTCAACAAATACAATTACACTATATTAGGATCTTTTTTTAACTTACCAGAGTTCTTTTTTCTAAATTTTTGGAACTATTTTTTAAACTTGGCATTGATAATACATAATTTAAAACACAGAAATTGTAAAATAGAAATAACACCCAAGAAGAAACTTATATTCTCTTTACATTTGCAATTACTGCAATCTAAAACAATTTCCATTTTCTGAGAGATAATACTGTTCTGTGCTTGGAAGAGACTCACAGACTATCCAATTTTGACAGCCAGACGTCCTACAACCTTGATAATGGTAGGATTTTCGTCTGAAAGATCTCAAGCAAGTTTTGCTACCTCCGATACGAACAGAGAGACTATAACAGTATACTACGAAACAAATCGACTCTCTCACTGCAATTACGCCTCACCTAAAGGCAGGGTATTAAAAATTGAGTTGGATTCACTCTTAGCTCCAAAACATTTAATTTATACTATCAGTTGTATCTTTAATAAATACATAAAAGAAAAAAATAACTAGAAATTGTTCATAGCGAACAGACTGTAACAGTCGTAAGGATGTATGCGTTTATGTATGTATATGTGAACACATCCTATAAAATCACGTCAACATTTTCTACCACTTCAGCTGATATTGCATATTACACACATACACACATGTTCATAAAGTTGGTGAGTTTGTGTGTGTGCAAATGTGTGTGATTTGTTTTCGTACTTCAACGAAATCAACAACAGCAATAAGAACGAAAATAATAACAGAAGTAGCAGCAAAAATGACAACAACAACAATACCGACAGCAGAACAAACATTAAACGAAGGAAGCAAATGTCTGCTACTGACGCTTTAGCACTCGATTTCGCCATAAAATACTTTCAGTTCTTTCAGGATTTACAACCGACAATACATACACAACAGAGAGACACACATAATAGCAAAAAAAAAAAAAAAAAACAAAAAAAACGGAAAACGAGTTGCAATAAAACTACAAAAATAAAAAAAGTGAAATAAATAAAATTACAAACGATTAAAAATAAAAATAATTTTTTATTTAATATTTTAGCATTAAGTGTTAAAAAGTGAAAAAAAAATATCTCCAAAATGTGTCAAGTGCAGTATTAAAGAAAAAGTGTTATTAACGTAAATAAAAAAAAATTGAATTAAAACAAAAAACACGCTCTCCCAACACTTTTTCCAAAAGAATTACACGACCCAATACAAACAATACTATATACGGCTACAACGTACCCACTCACAACTCTTTACTAGCATTTTACAAGCAACACAATTTACATAAACAGAAATAACAACAAGAACAACAACAACAACAACAACAGTCATAAGAGACTACTTTGTGTATGGAGAGCTTATCAAGTGTGAGAGTGTTTATAATTAAAATTGAGTTGTTCATCGTTGCCGACACGTAAAATCCTATTGCTATTCCTCCTATATCTCTACTCCTACTACCACCATTACTCTTTTCTTCTATTCCTTTCGTTATTCTTGTGTACTCGTACCTCATACATGTGCGCCGTTGTGTTGGCAAAATCTCAGTCGGTTTATTTACAATATTTCGTATAGTTTCGCTTCGTTTTGAGAACAGCAACATTTTAATGGAATTTTATTTTTAGTTTAGAAAATAACAACGAATTCAAATAAAATTTAAAAAAAGAAAACAAAAAAATATTGTAAAAAATTTATATTCGAAAGCAGTGAGCATACTACATATAATTTAAATTTAAATAATTTCATATGAAAAGTTCAAGTATAATTGCAAATAATTGACGTGCTTAACTGCGACAACAACAATAAAATACGACAGCAGTGGTTTTGCGGTGAAATTCATTTATACAGTCTCATATATTCCCCAGAGAGATTTGCCAGATCATAAAGTAACATGTAAGTCCACTTTTATAATCCATAAATTTTACCATTTGGAATTTAATTTTGTAAATTTTTTTTTGTAATACTGTGACAACACAAATACATACACAAGTATTACCCATTGAAAAATGTATTAGGAATCTGTGAACTGCAATTTAGTAAACTTAGTAAAAGTTGTTAAATTTTTTAATTGAATTGATATGCAAACAATAGGCCTTTTGGCATTACACGTAATTCTTATGAAGAAAAAACAAAAAATGCTAAATCAATACTGCGTTAACACATTACTTGATAATACCAATAAAAAACAAGAATCACTTAATTAATGGGCTAACACAATTCTTTAGTCACGAGATTCATACACGTCATCAAGCGCGGGACGTAAATCTTTTAAAGTCCAGAGCCTTGGAACAGCAATTTTTCTTTAGAGAACTTTCGTATGACAAATTTAACTTTTTAAACCCAGTGATTTCTGCCAGAAGCGAGAGAAATCCGCCAATATTTTTCTTCATATTCCGTGTTCGCATATGAATTGGTCTGAGCTGGGGTTTCAACCGGCGGCGCTCCTACATACTTGGTAGCAGCGAAGCACAGGTAAACGGATTGATTACTTATTGGAATTGTAAGCTTATGCCCTCGTGCACCAAGTTTTGAGCGAATTCCAGTGGTCCTGGGGTTCGGTCATCTAGAATTTTAAGAAACCGTCGCCATTCACCGACACGAGCACCGGTATTCGACTTATAAAGAGAAGACAGCATAGCTCCTATAGACCCATACACCATTACAGACAGCGAACAGTTCATTCGATGATATGCCAAATCTATGATGTGATTTAAGAACAAAGTAATCAATTCCATTCTCTGTCCATAAAAGTACAGCAAAGCTCTAGAAAATATCTCAACCTAGTTGAAGTTGAGCCTCCCTGTAAAAACCAGTGAGGAGAATACTTGTGTGTAATTAAGCAAGAGGAACTGGCTCTATGGTCCATTAAAATGTCAATGAATGTGCACGTTCCGGTATCTGGACATCACATAAGAGTTACCTTTGAAATGATACGAATTACATAAGAACATCCTCGGATTCATTCCCACTTTTTGTGTAGATGCTTTCATCAAAATCAATGACAAAAAATTTTGGCATTGGCGTCTAATAACCAATTTTATAAATGCCAGAATATCTTAACTATTTTTAGACGAAAATTTTAAATATTTGTAGGTTCCAATATTTATTCGCCTAAATTTTTTCGTTTTCTTCTAATTCCAAGCGTGTCCGTCTATCTAAGTGGAACCACCATAGTTCCGTATATATGTATCTTAAGCAATTAAAAATTTAGATTCCTTTAAAAGAACATGCCACACGAGGCATCATAATAATTGTAGAAAAAATTATACCAAATTAAATTATGTTATAGCGTATCAAGTAGGCTGCGACCAACCGGCCTATATTTTACTTGGTTGTATATAATTTACCACAAATAAAGCAATTAACCTTTGTATACCACTTTACAGTCATTATGGGTTTATTTCGAAAAGCATTACCAAACATTTTGCACGCCATTACGTACATATAATAAGTCATAAATAAAACAAAATTTAATCCTTCATATTAAGCAAACAAAAAAGAAAAATAAAAAAAAACATGGTGTTTGCCTTCCATTAATATTAAATGGGCATAAATAATATGAAAAATGAAAGTAAAAAAGAAAATTTAATAGCCACCATACATGGCTGTTATAAGCAATTTCTTAAAGCGATTAATTTTTGGCTAGAGCCCCTTCCCATGAAAAATGCCTATTTTGGTCAGTAGGTTTAAAAAAAGAAATTTATTTCATGAAAGATTATAAATTTCTGTAAATTTTTAAATCAATGACCTGATTTCGATCGGGCCACTTTATGGGTGGGTTGGCATTTGCATTTTCCAAAACACGCAGCGCTTCGCGATTTCAACAAACATTGCGCATATTGTTATAAAATGCAAGGCAAGGAAGAAAAACTATGAAAAAGAATTAGAAATGTCTTTCACTTTAATATTTTCATAATATCAGCTATTTTCTATTAACAAAGGAGTATATTTTTTATTTCCTTTTTCTCTCCTTTCTTTTTTCATCTTCATATATGCCATTGTTCCCCTGTTAGACTTGCCTTGGTTTCAGAGGAGAGCAAGTGGTAAGAAAATAAAATTAACATTTTATGCAAATTATGGTTTACTTTGTTACACAGTGATGTTTTCATAGTTACTTTACCATTCGCCTTTCCTTTCCTTTCCTTTCCTTCGCTTCATTTGACATGCAAAAGAAAAAAATTTGTTAAAATATCTTTCGATGCTTTGCTCTGCCATAGCAGAGCTCTGATGAAAGTACATTTTTTTTATTATTTAATACAGCACGTTTGATGAGAATATGTGACAAGAAATAGTGTTCATGTCAAAAGAAATAACGAAAATTACTCAGAAACGAACTCTTCAAAGTTTATTGCAGCAAAAGTTTTAAAGAATTTTAAAATATTCACGTTAGGTTATGTTTTCAACGTTTTGAAATTTTGTAAAAGTAGAAACTTGATTTGTTGTTCTCACAACTCATTGACCTCCTCCCCCAATAATTTTTTTTTAAGTATTCTAGATAATGCTACAGTGGACCAATCATTTACTTAGTGGGATAGATTGAAAACTGAATAAAAGTCGAGCAAAACAAAAAAGGATCTTTAGATAAACACGTGGGTTCAAGTCTTTCGAAATGCATGTATGCTCTGAGGTTTAGAAACGCACCAGCTTGTAGGACATTGATCAACATACATACATACATAATTGGTCATTACAATTCTTCAGTCAGGATTGCGGCCTAGCTTCTCACACCACTTATGTTGTGTGTGTTAATTTTATACATGAGTGGCGGGATCTACAGTTTAAAGTCGACTGCGAACGACAGATTTTTGAGAAACTTTACATTGCAAATTTATTTACTCTCAGGGTTTTTGCCAGAAATCTGCTGAGAGGAAGCTGCCGAAGAAATATTTTTTTCATATTTTGTTTTTGATGTCTGACCGGGGATTCGAACTCTGGCCTTTCGTCTAATAAGCCAACACACTACCCACTAGACTACGGCGACTTCATTGACATTGATTGTATGCCTAAATTGTATACAATAAGTTATTTGACAAAGGATACAGGATGTTTAGAAAATGTTTTTAATAACCATACGATATTAAGCTGCTCTCAAGAGTCGACTGTATTGTGATATGGAAAATTAGGAAAATAATGACTTACACTTCAGGGCTGACCAAAAAGTAGGTTAAAGAGCTAATATTTCCACAGAAAACCTCTGAATTTACTTTGCTTCAATAAACATACTTCATAAAGAAGCCGATGTTACTTTTAACGCAATTAAGACTTCTGTGTGTGCCCAGATTGAGATAAATTTAGGCTTAAATGCACTCATGTCAGTGATTATGGAGGGCAAGTAAACATCGATTGAAGTCAAAAAACAAATTGTCTTAAAAAAAAATTAAAAAAAAATTATTGGAAAAAAATTGTTAGACAACAAATTATTAGAAATAATTATCAGAAAATTTAAAGAAAAATTGTTAAGAAAAATTGTTAGAAAAATTGCCAATGATTGTATTTTTAATTATTCCAAATATTTTCATATTACTTTAAAATTGATTGAATGGTTAACCAATTAATTGAATTAATGAAGAAGAGTTCTTCATTCTCATTTATTTTTAATCTCTTTATTTTAAGGATTTATTTAATTTTCAAGTATTACAGAATTACAGTAAAGAATTACTCATTCCTCTGCTCCATGGCTCGTAAACTGTTTAAATCAAATTCAACCAACCGAATCGACCACAAGAATGTTCATTCAATTGTTTGGTCTGACACTTTATTTCCTTTGACAGAGTAATTTAAATACTGTTGTGTTTTTGTGTTTATACTTCAAATAAAGTTAAGTGTTGTGGGCACAAGGTTAATCAAGGTCAACTGGTCAGAGAAATACGAAATACCACAAGCAGTATGCCCATTTTAGATTTTTTACTTTTCTACATCCTAATTTAAATAAAAAGAAAAATTTATAATCTAATCATGAATCCCCTTCTCTGACAAATGAACACTCAACATAATTGCTGTGGCAAAAATTCTGTTTTATTACAATACCAAAGCGGTCTGTAGAAACGAAAAACTCCACAACGTGCTTATTTCCTTAAACGTTGAAGACTGAATTTCCAACAATTCTTTAAAGGCCAATAAAAATTGAATAAAAAATAATCTGTTGTTGCTGTTGTTCCTACTGTTTTTTTTGGGTAATAAGGTTGACAGGTTATAAAAACCAACCCTTTTTACATTTAATGTCCTACTTATACGCGCACACACACACACGCACTGATGTAGAGAAATAGCAACAGTGTACATTTACACTGTTATAGGTCCTACAATTGCTAATGCAAACAGCACCGACGCCCAAAACTAAACTAACAACATCAGCAGCAGCAGCTGAAAAAATGTTAAATATTATTGCCGGCTATTTTGTGTGGTTATTTTTAGAAGCCTGTTAAAAGTTCTATTATTTTCTA
>QOCX01006456.1:0-11326 GCA_005959815.1 Sarcophaga bullata
AAAAAAGAGAAGAGGAGAGATATTATTATTATCGAACGATATAATCTAAATTAAATAAATGGGAGATTATAAATGGGGAAAGTATATAATAGAAAAACAAATTATATAATTATCTTAATTGAAAAATGCCGTAATAAACCAATGAAAACCAATTAAAATGAAACCAGGAAATTAAATTTTATAATAATTATTTAACAAATTATGATTAAGTATTTATATTTATTTTATTATATATATATATTATGTTTATATTATTTTATTTAATTAAAATTGTTATAATAATAATTTAATATAATCGTTTATTAATGTCATGACATATGCACATTGCACCTAATTGCTCATCCAATAGTAATATATTACATAAGAATGATTATAAATTGTACATAATATGTTGTATAATATATATGAAAAAACAGGTAGAATTAAATATATATTTACTATTATAGAGCCATTTTAAAATTAATAATACATTAGAATATATCATAATCACTTTCCGTAGCTCTATAATTATCTATAATTTTCATTATAATATAATTTATAATTATAACTAAGTAAATATAATTTAAAAGTTAATAAATTCATCTTATGTTATATTTATATTGTAAAGGATGGTATGCCAAAATTTTATAGATAAAATTAGTATTTATTAGTGTATCATTCAAAATTAACTTCGTTAAATATATTTCTACACACAACTAGATCCTTTCCTAGTTAATTATTTTATTTTAAAGATGACTATAAATATTAATAAGATTACCTTAGAGATATAATCCACACGTATCTATAAAATCAACACCTTAATAGTTTATGATTTAATAGCTACTGAGTTTAGCTCAAGAACAGCACTCCTCATAATTATATATATACACGCAATTAATAATCTATGTAATTAAATAAATTAAATAACCTACCAAGTATCCTGTTTATTATTGGATATAGAATAACTAGTATTTAACTAAGCTCTACCTTGAGTATTTTATTCCTATGTAAATATTCATAAATGAGCATAAATTGTATTATAAATTATTCTGAAATCATATGTTTAGATGCAATTTATTTTTATGGCTAATCATATATAATCTCAGAAATGTAATAATGTTTGACTTATTGGTCTCATTCCTGAGATCCGTATGTCTTATACCTTATCTGCTGAACTTTACCTTTACTCCCTCGATAAATTTATACTGGCAAAACTACTGATAAGAATAAAATTAATATATAATATTTGAGCCTACATAAATAATAAAAAAAAATCTGTCCTTATTCACTGGAGTCAGTATATTTAGTATGGATTTCTCGATATGCATTCAATGGTATTATAATTATTACTTAATTATATCACGCACTTATATATATAAGTTACATATGACTAATAGTCTATAGTTCGTAAATCTCACCTGTAAGTACTGATAATGTAATGGTAATTGAACTAAATAATTACCTGTGTAATGAAGTATATAGTTATTGTCTATATAGTTAAGGGCTTTAATTCAATATATTAGGACCTTAATATAGTTATACAATGTATGCTTAATATCAATAGGATTACATGCTATAGTAAGATATAAATTTATCATTTTACACATAAGTATAGACATAATCCCTAAATAGGTATGTTTAATATTGATTAGTAAATCAAGGAACTATCCAGTTTATCTTCTTTCAGCTACTCACAATTTTATTTTATGTTGAAATCCTCATATAAGCAATAATATGAATATAAATTAATTAGTATTTATTTTATTAATAGCACGATTTATCAATATTATTATTATTATTGCAATTTTCAATAATAATATTGTGAGAAATATAGTATTCTTAGGATCGGAATAGACTTTATTATCTTTGTTTTTAATATCGAAATATTTTATTTATCCATTAACTGAAATATTTTTGGAAGGTAAATCTCATCGTGATTATGATTTGAGGTATTTAATTATTATTAATCTTATATTTATTATTAGCATATTAGATTTCTATTCGATAAATATGTGTTTGGATAAATTAATATTATTATTAAGTGAATAGAATCTATTTATTTAAGATAACGATATGTCAATTAACAAATTCATTAATGCTTGTATCGTAGTTCTCTACTAATTTATCATAATTTATATTTTATTAGAATTAATCTGGCATTGCACAACATGCGTACTGATCTAACTATATCACTATATCGAAAAGTATATCTTCATATTATTTAGCCTAATGACCTAGACCCATACCAAACCTTATATTAATTCGATCTAGGTTAATATTATATTAATTGCAAATAGTTTCTTTATTTTTCTTATTTGGATTCTTTAAGGTAATCCACCCTACTATTAAGATAGCCTATCATTCCATATACAATTATAGTATATTAACCATTATGAATCCTTTATGTTGAATATTTTGTCCTTTATGTCTTACATTACATTTTTATTATGGTAAATGTTATTTATATTATCCCAGTATTCAATCAGAACAATTATAATTGAACATTATGCAATAATCAACTTTTAGATAAAAGCATACTCAAGTTTCCCTAAAATATTATAAAGATAAATTGCATCTTTAATGTAGTTATAATATAATCCACAAAACTAAGTGTCACATAAACATAAAGTATTATATGATGAAAAAAGAACACAATTAACAATTATTAAAGTAATTTTGATATAATATTAAAATAAAATAAAATAATAATATAAAACGTTTTTAAAAATAATATACTTTAGTGCTAATAATAATTATTAATAATATATAAATATACTAATAAATACAACGTACAACAAAAACCATATAAGTGTTAATTAAATAAAAAAAATTATGAAGAAGATAAGTATAGAAATAAGATAAACGATTAATATTATATAACAGCTTATAACATAATAACATATTAACTATATATAACAAGAAATAATTAGTTTTTAATTATAAAAAAATCCAATACACTTATTCAGTTATTATTATTATTATTATTATTAATTATTTAGTATAACGATTATATTTATTATAACTCAACAATGCCATATATAAATGATCTTCAAATTATATAACATGACGACAATTATAATCGTATTACAAGTTAACTATTTATCAAAATGTAAATAATCAACTAACAACTTAATTTAAAACAGTATATTAATATTATTTTACCATAAAATTATGGCCCTAATAGAATATCTGATAAAACATTGGATGAATTAAATACTAACTTGGCTATATTAAAAACCTACACCAAAACAATACAGCTTACTAAAGACGACCCAAACGCTCTAACGTATTTAAGTTTAATTATGTAATTATAATCGTATTCACACTAAATATTAATAAACTTTTAACTTATTAATGAAATCCTTTATTTGGTAAGACATATATAAAAATAAACAACTAGTCAAATTAGTCCAGTATGCACATTTGGAAAAAGAAATATCAATCTTATGATAACATAGACTGAGAGTAATATATGTATTATCCAGTTAATTCCACTAGGACCTGTATTATTAAAAGATGGTATCCCGATGTAATTTACCTCTTTAATTTATTATTTATTTTCACTTGAAACTCAATATTTGTGAAAAAATTATATTTATCGTAAATTTAAAAAACTATAGAGCTCCACAGTTTCATTCCAAAATATTA
Organism: Sarcophaga bullata; assembly: GCA_005959815.1. Lineage (NCBI taxonomy): Eukaryota > Metazoa > Arthropoda > Insecta > Diptera > Sarcophagidae > Sarcophaga > Sarcophaga bullata. Next base: position 3,628 of record QOCX01006456.1, read on the forward strand.
ATTACTATTTTATTGATTCATGTTTGAGTTAGGTGTTATGATTTCCTAATTGAATGTCAATACTTCTTTTATCTCACCACATGTATTATTATGATTACCAAATAATAACCATTTTTAATTAGGTATAACCCTGTTTAAATATATAACTAATAATTATTCGTTTATTTATCTTTTGTAGGGAGTATTTTATTTATTGTATATTTTAGTTTCCTTATTTATCCAATATTTTTATTTTTTATTGACAGTTTATATATTACACTCCTATTTAAAAATTATTATTTTATTTTTATTGTTATTTATCAATACGTCCACCTCCCATTATACATCTTTCACTTTTATTTTACTCCTAATTTATTTCCTATTATTACTAATATCATTTTAAACATTTACGCAAATTTCTGATTTTGGTCCATTTCTTATTTACTATTTATCGTTTTTCTTATCTTTATTTCCATATATCGCACAATAACTTTGAGTAGAATAGTATAAAATATAAACTTAGAAAAATAACAAGAATATATAATATTATTTTTATGCGTTTAATTTATAAACATTCTCAATCAACACACATCACTGTTTATTTATGTTTTTATATTGTTGATTTATGTTTTGTATGTTGTATTTGATTCTATATATTTTTAGTTACTACCTTCCTATATTTATAAATTATTAATCATAATTTATTATTTTAAATATTTTATACATAATGAAGTGCCTACTGTTCTAATATTAACTCGTCACTATTAAATATCATGATTATGATCATATAATCCTATTGTATTTAGTCAGACTGAATATAAATATTAGGTACGTATATTTTATAAGGAAATATTAAATTGAGCTTCAATTCCAATTATAGGCCTAATTTGGATAGGGTTTATTAGAGTAAAAAAATAATTTGAGCAATAATTCATATTATATCTATATTTATTTTATTATTTTTTATTTTCATATATTTATATTTTTGCTATAAAATGAATTGACAATCTATACTAATATGAAATAAGGAATATTTCCAAACTATTCATACACAACAAACGATTATTAGAGCAACCTACCAATTAATAGAAATACTTTAATATATATAAAAATTTTCACACCTAAATATTATAAATAGATTAATTTGTTGAATATCAATTTTATGTAGATGACCTTGAAGGTATTAAAGTATCTAATAAAAAGAATATAAAAATGATTATTGCAATTCTATTAAAGTAATATGTATATTATTGAAAAAGAAATACTCAATAAATTACTGTTAGTCAAAAGTAAATATTACTTGAATATATGTATAACTATATATATGGAATAACTATTACAGACGATTATTATTTATTTATATTGTCATATTGTCACTTTTTTAATTTACCAGTCTCCAATGTAATTAAAGAGAAATATAAATACCATTACTATTATATCTGTAAGTGGATAATTTAATTAAATGAACATCTTGAGCTTAATGTTCATTATTAATTATCATCAAATAAATTCAATGGAAAATCATATTTCAGCAAAAAATAGATATATAACAAGTATCTTATGAGAGAAAGAATATAATTATAAAACCCAACCAATTGTAGTTAGAATTATTCCTAATACTGATATTATAATTATTATGCGCCCTGAAAAAAAGCCAAAATTATTATTGACTCCTAAAACCTATTGACCCTAAAAATAAGTATTAAAAAATCAAATTCAATGTAATCAAATCAAATCAAAGAGTATCTTATATTATGGGGTATTTTATATATTTAGGGGCACATACTTTAAGGGTGAAGCTTAATTAAGCACATCTTTAATATAGAACCCAAAATGAAATGCTTAAATTTGTTATCAGGTTTCTTGTATTCACTTACGTCTTACATGAATAATATGTATTATTCTCCTGATTAGACCATAATTATTATGGAGACTTATAAAGAATACCACCAATAAATTACCAAAAAACCATGCGTAATTTATAAATTAGTTATTCTTATTAGGTAATTATTACGGGCCCTAACTATTTATCTGTATATTTAGTATAGATATAGGGTATTATGATGACTTATAATGTACGTAAGGCCCTCCGAGTATATTGAAATCCATAATTTATAGACAATATATCATGGAAATCAAAAAACATAATTATTATTAATCGAGTCGCGATTCCTCACGACATGAGGTTATTATGGAAAGGTTCATTCCATTATGAAAAATATTCCTATCAACAAATACTGTCGTTTGAGATCGACACATTATGTAATACGATAGAAGTTCCCAGTTATTCCCCACTTCACGTTATATAATATATTTAAATGGCACAACAACATATATTATATTTTAATTATTATGTGGAGTCTAATAGATAATTTAAGAGTTTATATATGTGGCTATAAATATTGTCAATGTTTCATATTCAGTACATAAAGAATTATTTTATTTAGTTATTGAAGAAAGAACTCGATAAATTTGATAAAAAAGATAAGCTAATTAATATACCAATCAAACATATTATTGCAATTTTATTCCTTAGTTATTTTAATTTGGCGTATTACAAATATACAGGAATTATTCTATTGCACCAATTAAAAGTTAGTCCACAACTCCCTATAATATTGATCGTACTTATGACAACTTAACTGAGAACCTTATTCGCTATTTATTGAAAAATACATAGCCCTAATTGAGATAGATATGTATTATCTAGCTCACACTAACAGGTACAAATATAATATTTGAAATAATAATAATTTGAATATTCCTCATGTAACTAAAGTTTATTTGACTGTAGTTTAACTATGAAGAATTGATGATGTATTTGCCCAATCCAGTAATTATTTGCAATTTATTATGCAGGAGCTATAGAGTCCGCTATAGTTAATTATGCCTTCTTAGACAGTAATCAATACCAAACTTTTAATTAAGCAATCATTAACTATCGTAAATGCCCCACTATAATTCAACATTATTCATCCCCATCCAACTTTGTTAGTCTATTTGTCAAAAATCAATTAATCTACAATTATGTATACCCGTCCACCTGATGTTCACAACTAAAGAATGAGTCATAAACTAAAAGATTTTACTCTTTTAAAGTCCCGTCAGTCCTATATAAGTAAAGTCAATTACATGAATATTATGTTAATATGGTACTGTACTCACATTTATAGTCAAAACTTGTATCTGCTATTTTAATTTTTATTACAATTATTATATATATTATTCCAAAAAAATATAAATGCCAATATTATTAAATGATATATTTTTAATAATCAAAAAATAATTTCTCTGTCTGATCTAGTATACTCATGATTATAGATTCAACTAAATAGATATGAGTCTAAGCAACCTACTTGATCAATGTATAAATATTATTATATTATTCACATATTTAGATAATTTTAGGTTCAATTTTATCAATTTATATTATTTATTTTATTGTATGTGTTATTTTATTTACCTTCTCATTTTGAGATTTTATTCGTTATATATTTTGCACGTTATGTCAAATTGACATAATTTAATATATGAACATTTTATTATTCCATGCAAATATAAGCTCGTCTAGCATCTTATGAAACTTATTATATAGTAAAATATGATTATATATTTTTATTTTTTTCATTTTATTATTTTATTTTATTTTTATCTTTATTTATAATATAACATGTTATTTTTAATTTTATTTAGCAGCCTAAATAGCCATAAGTAAAATAAAAAAATAAATTCTCCAAATATGTTTATATACAATAATTATATATATTTATCATATTAAATATGAGCAGATCAATTTATTCGGATAAAATATAAAAATAAAGATCAATAATATAAACCTATTGACCTTTATTTATAGACTTTTATCATACGATAGTATATTAGATTATTATTATCGTATGCGCAGATATAATTATATAATACTGTAATTAATTGTATTATTGCCCTTCATAGGAATTTTGTAATGTAAATCCCTGAAATAACAATAGAAGTTAAAAGAGAAGTGACACAATTTCTTTCAAGTCTGCTCAACTCAAAGTCCACAATTGAAGACAAAAAAAAAAAGAAGAAAAACAACAAATACAATAAAACGCCTACCATATAATAAAAATTTAGGAACTACAATATATAAGATAGAATCCAAAGCATTTCTCTGTCATCCTAGCTACAACAGGCAAACATATGAATGTTATAACTAAGACTTCAACGGTGAAATCTGAGCAACAGAAAACTAAATAAAAAAAAGCGTTTTATTTTTATTTTCTTTTCATAACAAATATTTAATATTTGTATTGTATTTTTAGCTTAAAAACTTTATGCTGTTATTTGCTTTCGCCTAAAATTAGACAACATTTCTATTTGATAAACTTCTGTACCGAATGTAGGCTATAAAAATAGCTTGACAAACTTCTTTACATTACTCGTACCAGTTAAAAAAAAAAAGAAAAATACAGAAAATCATTGCATTTGTAAAATTTCCAGGAAAATTGTGTCATTGAAATGCTAAAATGAAAGAACAGTGACAGCAGAAAATTTTATAAATTCAAGGAATTTGTCAGTTTATGAAATATTTATGCATTTAAAGGGAAGAGAGTGAATAAAAATAGCACAGGGAATAAGAATTCTTGTCATATCAGAAAGTCAAAAAAAAATGTTTAAAAGAACAGAAACCTAGAGAATATTGTATTAAGCGAGGTCATCCTAAAAGCAGGCACCATGAAACTAATGTTAACAAAAATATGCTTTAAAAAATCCCTATGGCTGATCTACAAATGGGAAAATTAAAGAGTAATTGAATTTGTCAGACCATCATTTCAAAAACAATTCTCGATAAACTCCTTAAACTTGCCTTAAAATCCTTTAAAGAGGCACTTTGAAACTCCTTTACAAAAAGCCTATGCTTTGTGTTTAATTTTCTTAAGAAAAACACCTTAAAGCAATACAATTTTCATTATACCACTTCTACTCGTTTATACTACTTCTACACTTAACTGACTTCCCATTCTTAGTTTGAAGCTTTCCGTTCATAACTAAGCTAAAAAGGACAGAAAGAAAGTAAGCAAGAGAGTGTGAGAGAAACAGTGTACAATTGAAGTAATAAAAATTGCTTTTAAATGGCAAGAAATAGAAGCGGATAACAACAATTACCCACAAGTAGCATTAATTTAAGTCCACACACACACACCTACACATAACACATACACAAACACCCCTACTGCCAACAACTCATATTACTTAGCATACTTCAAGGGTGGCATAACCTGCATAAACTTATACTTTAAATTTCAAAATCACAGCAATTACACGTACAAAGAGTAAAGAGGCGGCAGTAAGAGAAATAGAAAGAGAAAGAAACTTAAAATATGGCAAAAAGGAAACCTAGCATAATGTACTGCCTCTTTATACGTTACATACTAAGTAGTTTTTGTTGTTGTTTTGTTTTAAAGTCGTTTCTCATACTCTTGCTTTCTTACTTCACTGCAAATAAGCCTAACTTTATGCAATACAGTTTACTTATGTAGACACGCGTGTCTATGTGTATGCGGTTTGTGGTATGTGTGAGAGAGGCAAACAAAAAACACAAAATTTCATTAAAAACGCAAATGTCATGCACGTTTAAAAACTAACGTTATTTCTTGAAAAGGTTTTACCCCATTTCCGTTCTTTTAACCAAGTTTTTGCAATTGTTTTCATTTCTATTTCTTGTTTTGTTGTTGTTGTTGTTGTTGTTGTTTTTGTTGCTTTAGAATCTCTTACTCTCTTCACGTTTAGTGTAACAGTTGTTGTAGATGGTTTTTTGCACTTGTTGTGAACTACAACTGCATGTTTATGTATGTGTGTGTCTATGTGAGAGCTAGAATGTGTTAATAATGACTAAGAAATGAATGTGATGAGGTTTTTAGATTCAGGGGACTATAAACAAAAAAAAAAAAAAATAAAAAATAAAAAAAAATTAAATTTAAAAAGGATTTCAAATAGCGTTTCAGAGGTCTATTGAGGGGGCCTTTAAAACGAATTTTTAAAGAAATTTTCATTAGAAATTAGGCCTCTAAACAAATGGGTAATAGAGGCTATTCAGTCACTGAATGCTTTAATACCTTACGAACAAGCTATGAGGCATTATATCCCATCTGGCTCCGAAGATGAATTCTAAAACCATGTACTTTATGGCAGGAAGAGTGAACTAAAAATATAATTCAAAAGCATATACGGAAGTAAAGAATTAAAAGAATTATTCCTACTAAAAAAAGGCCCCTATTCCGAGGACTGCATTGGACTTCTTTACAAAAAAAAAAAGGAAAAACAAAAAAGAAAAGAATTTCAGAGAATTTATGCAAAACAAACCGTCATCATGGTACGACAACGGCAACAACAACAATGGCATGGATGACGACGATATACTGTCATTTTGTCAGCATTTAAACGGGAAATGAGAGTTCCGTTTTGACAGTTTCTTCCCTCTCCATTGCAGCCATGGCTGCAGGAATAACGGATTCGTATACATAATTTATTGCCACACTTAAATGCAATCAAAAATTGCTAACGCAACGCTAACATTTGTTTTAGTAATTTTGTTTAGTTGATTATGATTAAAACCGTTTTTAACTTCTTTTGTTCCTTCCCTTTTAATATTTTTTTCTTTTTGTTTTCTTTTATTTTCCGCTGAAAAAAAAGCCACATAACCGTGTTACTAACGGACACTTTAAATGAACTGGAGTTTTCACTAACTTTTCAGCTTAATTTCTTCCTTTCTGTTTCTCCTTTCTCTTGTCTTTCAAACGTCAATTCTTCTTTTGACTACCTTGCTTCCTTGCTTAAAAGACCACACACACACACCGTCCCTACTGTTTTCCTTTCAATTTAAATTAAAAAATAAAAAGGGTTTTGTATGTTAAAGCAACCCGGAATCCCTTGAAAAATCTTTTCGAATTGTTTCGAACACAGACACAGAACTTCTTATGTTTATTATGGGGGGTCGTTGGCGTAAAAATCGTTTTTTCTTTTCCTCTTCTCATAATTGTTTGCAATAAAATATGTTAGGCGTGGCTTAAAATAGTTTCAATACAACAACTTTAAAACCAAAATCAAACGTTTAAGATTGCGAGGGGGGGGGGGTAAGGGAGGTGCATTTGTTTGGCAAAAATGTTAGTTTTCGGTTGAAATGAAGCGTTTATTTTTCGGTATCCACAATATGCGTGTTGCTTCTTGTTATTTTCCGCCTGCTGTTTATGTTTTTGAAAAGAATTTTCGATTTTTCTTTTTCTTCTTTCTTTGCTGCTACTATTCGGCTTATTGTTGCATTTTTTGTTTTTTTTTTTCATAAATAAGTTTTGCATTTAAGTTTCTTAAGGAATAAATGCTTCTTTTCCATTTTATTTGTTGCAAACAAAAAACTCAAGAGAATTGCGCAAATGTTTTTAGGAATGAAAGGCAAAAACAGTCGAGTTAAGTAAAGTATACAGAAAGAAAATGGTTGTGGAATCTGGAAACGTAGAACAACAGTTCATTTCGTTGTTTATATAATGCTCTATAAGGATAAGAGTTAGGAAGTATTCTAAGAAGTATTTGGAGAGAACTGAAGAATCTAAATTCTCAAAAAATCGTATGAAAATCGTTGAATTTGTTGTTCATTTTACCCTCTGTGGGGATAAGAGTAAAGGCAGTATTCTGGATGGAATATTTTAAGAGGATTGAAGAACCAAAATTCTCAAAACATTGTGAA
>QOCX01006458.1:0-11324 GCA_005959815.1 Sarcophaga bullata
CATTATTTGTAATAAACATCAAGCACTTGAAATCGGCTATGGAAGTAATATTTGTTGTATTACAATTCAAACAATGTTGCTGGCACTACTTATCAATGACAGACTTTTAGAGTATTTCAACACAATTACCTATTCCTTAAGACAAATTTGTGTAAAAAAATATGCTTCATTTGTTTAAAAATTTATAAAGGCGAAAACATAGAGTTATTAAATGTTAATTCTCTAAAACTTAATGGGATGGATGTTTGTTAAACTCACACACACAGCATCTCTTGCGGCTTTACATTTTGCAAATCTAAAAGTAATATTTTTTTATATAATGAAAAAATGTATGCATGTCAGCTTTAAAATCCTGTCAAATAAAATAAATGATATTGATAAGGCAAATATAAAAAGCAACACAAAACATATGTTAGTGCAACTTTTAGTCTGAATAACTTGGCAAATACCCTCTACTCTGACAAAATTAAAACAAAATTCGAAATAAATTTTATTTTGATTTTGATATTGATTATATTTTAACTTGACAAGGTTTAAAAAGTTGTCATGCATAATTTTTCAGAGGAATATCAACACTATTTTGGATGTTAAAAATTCTATATCTAGAGAAAAGTTCTTACTGTTTCAGTTAAAAGGACTTATTTGCATTTGCTTCTTAATTAAAAACCACAATAATAGGCACAATTTGAAATAAGAGACTTTTTACGAAAATATGCCTTTGAGGACTAAAAATTTATAAGAAAGTGTTTTTGAAAAGTTTCTCTACGAACGAATGTGTTCATTTTTACCAAAACCGACAGATATTTCCTCTAGAATTAATTAAATATTCCTTTAAAAAAAAATTCTAAAAATATAACTTTTTAGAAATATTTTTTTTTGTGCTCAATATGGATGCATTTCAACAATCTATTCAACTCTGTTTGTTTAATGTTTGTGTAGTTATTGAAAGGCTAAACTGAGCACATTTTAAAATACCTACAATTATACAGGTTAGATCATTCAGATTATAAAGAAATAATTTTAAATAATAATCCAAAAATTAATTTTTTATAGTCCCCCATTTCCTATACAATTGCAAGATTTTTTTTTCTGAATACCTGTTGGAAAAAGTTGGTATTCCTTCTATTCAATTTGATATTATTTGAACAGATTCGAGGTTAGAATTTTTATAGAGACAAATGGTTAAAGAATTTTATTTGTTTAAAATAAAATCACGTACTTTTTTAATTATTGTTCTTAGGGAAGACATATCCTTTAAGGAGTGTAATTAAAATTATAAAGAAAATTTCATTTTAAGTGGTAAATATGTTGCGATTGAGGGGAAAACAAAAATTCTATAACCATTCGATTTATTTATTTTACATAAAAAAAAATAAGAAAAAATTCTGAAAAATTATGAAGTCAGTTATAATGTTTTCATTTTTACAATTATTTTTTGAAATATATCTCTGCCTTGATTGTGAACGTGAATGAAAATTAGCTTTCTTTGTATATACATTTAACAACTTTGGAAGTTAATTTAATTTTTTAAATTTTGGATTTATTGTCCTTCAACGTCTACGACAAAAATAATTTATATAAACGTAAGCTTAGTTTATTTGCAAATAATTTAATGATTCAGAACTCATATTAAATGTTTAATTTAAAAACCAATTACTTAAAAGAATTTCATGCTCGTTCAGTTTCTTAATTTATAATATGCCTACAACATAATTATTCAGATTTTTTTTTTATTATATTAAGAGTCCTTATCATAAAGTTCATCAAAACACTATATATACACTGTATTTTAAAGAATTTTATAATAGAAAATAAAATTTATATTTCAAAATAAGTGCATTTGTACAAAGAGAAAAGTAAATTGTTCAATTTGATTTTTTTTTTCAATATTTGCTCCCCTGTGGTCTAGCATCGCCAATTTCACCAACATAATCATGATGATGTTATACTACAGGACAGTAATTATTAAAAAAAATAAGTGTAAAACAATTATTTATATATAATTAAAAAAAAAAATGAAAAAAAAAAACAGTTTGTAATCATTCCATATCCATCACATAACTTTCATTGTTCAATTTCTTTAGTTTTTCTCACAGTTTTTCTCATTTTTTTTTTTAATTGAATTAGTTTCAGAAAAGATCACAAATACATTAATTTACTTTTCTCCTTTTTGGTTAGAAAAAAAAAAACAGTACTTATTTGAAATATTTAAATTTTATACACAGCGTTCATAGCACGTAGTCTTGCAGTTTTTCTAACCTCTTTCTAAAAACTTAAATTGCTGCAAGACACACTACTACTGTGTGGCGATTTTGGTTTTTGGTATACCACACATATTTTTTGTTATGGTGATACATATATTTAAAACAAAAAAAATAAAAAAAATAATAAAATTAAAATTAAATCATAATTCGATGTCTACGAATAAAGAATATTGAAGACAAATCATAATTCTTAAAAGTTGACTTTAAAAATTCAATTTAAAAGCGTTTCTCTTTCAGGGTTTCTTTAAAATAAAAAAGTTTTGAATGTATTTTTCTTTTTGAGCAAAATTTCGTTAATAAATAAAAAAAATGTCCATTGAATTTAATGTAATTATTACTATGTTTTTTTTTTTTCAACAACAAATGAAATAATTTTTTTCTTGTTTTAACATAATTTGGTCAAAATCCATAATAGAAAAAATAAAAAAAATTATTAAAAAAAAAATAACTCAAATCATAATAGTTTAACGAAACATTAAGAAAAAAAAAACCCTTACATAAATAGATTGAAAAGAAAAGAAAAATTGAAACAAATATTTATAGAAAAATAATATTAAATATAAATGGTACCTTTTTTGTTAAAAAGCTAGTTTAAAAGCTTAAAATGTAAAAAATAAAAGACAAAGTAGTTCACGATCATGTTTTAAAATTGAAATTAAAAGCAAATTTGGTAAAAAAAAAAACCATAATATAAACAGGTACCACTTATAGTTAGTTATAAAATTAAAAAGAAAATTGGTGAAAATTATAATTTTATCTTATAATTTTCGTTAATTTTCTCATACGTATATAAATAATTCATTTAAAAAAAATTTGCCAGTATAACGTTGGCATTATTTTGTTGTTTTGCAAATAACATTCATTCCACATTCTATTGTATAATGTTGAGTTGGTTGGTTGGTTGGTGAGGGCATAAGCCCATATCGATTCTTACTTATAGTTTTCGTTTATATATATACAGATTTATATATTTTTTAACAAAAAACATTGGCTATAAAATTTTTGGTAAAAGTAAAATTAGTCCATGAATTAAAACTGGGTGTAAATGGTAAAGATGACGTTTTTCTTTGTGGTCGCAGTTGTGGATCTGAATGATTTTGTTGCGTTGGTTGGTAAGAAGTTGATCTTTTTAAAATACGTAAATTTGTTCCCGAAGCCATGCGTTGTAATTGTGGCATTTGATCATTGCCATTTGTAGATTCTCCCATAATCGAGACCTCGGGGAAATGCAACGATACTGACGAAGGTCTTGGCTTTTGTAGGCCGCTATTGTTGCCAGATATATTTTTAAATTGGCCAATATTCGTTGCGGCAACAGATGTATTTGTTGCTTTTTTTGTTGATGTACCACTAGCCGCAGCAGCAGCTGCCAAAGCCAACAAATCATTGCCGCTTAGTGGAGGTGGTGTTGGAGTTTTATATCCTCCATTTGTCATATTATTAAAACTATTACTTACATTTATTATATTTATATTAGTATTATTACCATTCTGGTGGCTGGGGTTGTTATTATTACAACCTTTGTTGCTGTTGACATTATTGTTGTTATTTTGATGGTTGCTACTGCTGTTGCTGTTGTTATTATTACTGCTCACAGTATAATTTTTGTATAGTTGAACTGGTAACAATTAGCGATTGTTGTTTTTGTATACGTTGTTGTTGTTGTTTACTATTATTATGGAGATTACCATTAGATTTTTGCTGTTGTTGCTGCTGCTGCTGCTGTTGTTGTTGCATGCTAATTTTTTCGCTTTGAGATTTGGCTCTTTGACGACAATTGCTGTTATTGTTGCAATTGTTATTTTGCTGCTGTTTTTGAGCCTTGGCTAAGCAGCCTTCATTTGTTGTTTTTCTCTGCGTATTAAGTCAAATGAACTTACAATCTGAATAGATAAGAAAAAATAATGCATTAGTACAACTACTTAATAAAAAACCGATGTACTTTTAATGTGTAAAACTATATATTAGCGCTGAAATGTCGGATGAGCCATTTTTCGGTTTAAATTTGAACCATCGGTTATTTCGAATCTGATAATACTTATGTCATTCTATTCTGTCATAACAGTCAGTATATTATGTCAACTGAACGTAATGAATCGATGTAGGCTTGAGCAACATTGGGATTTATGGGGCCAACGAGAAACTGCACGATGATGTCGATTTTGCCAAAATCGAAGCTGTGTCTTATAACAAATTTACAAGTGAAAGAAAATTTTAAATTTAATATGATTTTGTAAGAAAATTTGGAATTATTTGGAATTTGATTTAAAATTCTCTTTAACACATACTAGCAGTAGAGCTAGAACTAGTATGCGTAATCTGATAATTAACTTGTTAAACTTGCAAAATATAAATTAAAAAGTTGTGCGTGTGTGAATAACCAATTTTTTTAATTGTTTAAAATAGTAAAAAATAGTATTTTATTTTTTTTTTAAATACCAAAACAAAAATGAGCGGACAAAATTTAATTTTTAATTTGTAAGATTTATAAAGTCTTATTGAAAGGGTAATTGTGTACAAAACCTTAAAAAGACCGTACCTGATAGTTGTAACATATGGTTTTCCATATAAAAAATTATGCATGTATGTACATATGTAGTATATCATTGGCAGTTTTGCAAAAATTCATTTGAATTTTAAGATTTTGTAAGGCTTCAAGTAATGTTTATATAATTATTAGCCCTTTTTGAAATATAAAAATCTATATTTTCGAAAATTGTCTGCTACATCTTATAACTAAAACAAAAATCCCTACTAAAAACGTTTTTAAAACGTATTATTAATTACAAAAAAAAAAAGTAAATTAATCGTTTGTCTTTCGTTAGTTCTGATAATAATGCTAAGCATAATATAAAACTATTACTAATCGAAATACTATTTTTAAGGCCTTTCTTATGGTGTCTGAGAACGTGCGTGAAAATTCATTACTATCAACTTGTCATCATTCTCAAGAATTGAACATTTTACATTTTATCTTTGTATGACACGCTACAAAGTTCAATTGGTTCAAGAGTTGAAGGCGCATAAGCATCCGCTTCGCTAAAAGGACCAACGAGAAACAGTACCATCATGTCCATTCTTTAAAAAAAAGAAATCATCTTTTCGAATGAAGCTCATTTTCATCTTGATGGGAACGTTAATAAGCAAAACTGCCGTATTTGGCCCATATTTCTTTGAAAATGAGGACGGCGCAACGATTATGGTCCATATAGACATCTATCGCACCATGATAAACGATTTCTTGTACCCGCTCTTCATGGTATTGATATGAACGATGTTTGGTTTCAACAGGATGGTGCAACACGCCACACATCTCATGCTACAATTGATTTATTATGTCAAATGTTTAATTAGCAGAAATAGTGATGTCAATGGGCTGCCAAGATGCTGCAATTTGAAATAGATTACTTTCTGTGGGGCTCCCTTAAAGAAAAGTGTTATGACGACAAACCAGCCAACAATCGTGATGCCTTTGGTCTCAAACCGTTTTTGTTTTACTACATTTTTAAATTTAAACTTTTAAATGGCCCACCCTTTATAAATCTAATGCCAAAACTTACCTTTTCTCCATTCTGCTGTATATTATTTGTTTGACTTTGGTTATGGAACAATTGACGTTTTGATGAAGAATTGTTACCACTATTATTATTGCAACCGTTGCTTGAGTTGTTATTGTTGGAAACATTGCTGCCTGCAGCAACAATTTTTGCATGACGTTTTTGATTAATGTTGTTTGAATTATTTATATTATTATTATTATTGTTGTTATTATTATTACCACCACTGTTTGCAGTGGTCGTTGATGTTGTTGAACCACAGTTATTGTTAATATTATTTGATGTCTTACTGTTACTTTGATTATTACAATAATTAAAATTATTTAATTTAATACCATCCAAATCACCCATCGATTTATGGCGTTGTCTTTTAGAACGATTTAAACTGGACGTTGTATTATTACCACAGGAAGTTGAAGATAAAGCGGCAGCACCAGCTGGACCACCAACACCAACGCCACCATTATTTAAGACATTTGTATCATCATTATTAAAATTATTTGAATTATTACGTTTTTGTTGCTTTTTACAACTAATCTTCATTTGGCCATTCATTAGCGGCGATATGGATGTTGGCGAGCCACCACCTGAGTATTTTCGTCGTGTCTCGACGCCGTTGCGTTTATCATTCACCCACTTCTTGAGGCGTTTTACGAATGGCATTATCATAAAAAAGGAATTGGCATTTATGCCTAATTTTGGTTTTGATATGGCATCATTTTTATTGATAGGCAATGAATCAATAGGAAACCAATCACAGCATTTAATCTCATTGCGAGTGCGTGGTGAGAATTTCGTTTCTAACGATACATCACGTACAATATATAAACGAGTGTATTGATAATTGATAACAGCCTCAATATAATCATTTGGTACAATTAATTCAGTGATATCATAACCAGTTTCTTCATAAACCTAAAAACATTCAAAAAAGGATAGGGGGAAATAAATAAATAACAAGAAAANTGGTACAATTAATTCAGTGATATCATAACCAGTTTCTTCATAAACCTAAAAACATTCAAAAAAGGACAGGGGGAAATAAATAAATAACAAGAAAAAAAAAAGAATGTACGGATATAAAAAATTAATTACCTCTCTTGTAGCACAATGTACCGGATCTTCGTTTTCATTAACTTTTCCTTTGGGAAAACCCCAAGAACTTTTGGCAAAATACGATTGCACTAACAGGCAATAATTGAGATCTTCAGATATTAAAATGGCTCCATAGGTGGGCACAGATAATTTATAATTTTTCCAATCTTCCAAAATTTTATCAATTGACGATAAATGGTGGCGTAGGAATGGGATGTGCTGCAATTAAAGTGAAAAGGTAATAACATATAAATGATAATGGTACGATTGGAGTAATTCTAAACATTTTAAGGTATAAAAAAAAAATTTAATAAGCCAAAAGAACAAACAACGACTGAACCTCGCCTTCGCATTGTTCGCCACCTAAATCACTATATAATTCAGTTACGGCGACGGAGGAGTGAGAGTCTCTTATTTATAAATTGTTCAATGAAAAAAGCACAATTATTAGAAATTTTGCGGCATAATTTTAAAAGCTCTTAGCTTTACCGTCAATATTATAATCACTGGAACCATTAAACATTATCTAAATCTCGTAGAATATCTATGGAGATATTTTAGAAAGGTAACAAAACCAAATAGTAGACTATCATTTGTCTTAACTTGGGAGTCCTAGCTTTCGTTAAAATTCTCTGAAGACTTTCATTTCTAGTATTTTTTACTTGGTAAGCTGACTCTGATCTTATTTTTGTCTTCTATCCTCTCTTTTCTTTGTCATCTGACTCTCATCTCACTTATTTTTTTTTTTTATTTCGTTTCGTCTTCCAATTTTTCGACACTGCGATACTCTGGGTGGGGGTGTATTTTTCATATATCTTTGCACACTAACCTTTTAAGCTTACCACAGAATTTAAATTGGGGTTTCAAAACCTGATATTTTAAAATTAAAAATTCAATACTTTATTTCAATATATGTCTGTTTATATATATATATCTGTATATATGTTTGTTTGTTCATTACGTATAACATCCAATTATTACGAACGGACTCTTGTAGTCGCCGTAGCCATGAAAGGTTTCTCAAATAATCTGTCGCTCGGAGTCGACTTCAAACACTCATGTATAAAAATTAACACACACAACATAATTGGTGTGGGAAGCTAGGCCGTGATCTTGACTGAAGGGTTGTAATGGTCAATTATGTATGTATTAAGAACGGAGTGATGAAGTCTATATGATCATGATGACGATATGAATGCTGCAGTGTAACAGACCAGAGCCTCTGGTGGAAATAGAACAGACAAGCTTTATACGAATGGACAAGCAGACTATTAATTTGACTACCCGGATAATTGTTATACAATCTTATATTGAAGTCAAAGTGAAAATAAAGAAATATTAAAATCAAAGGAAAGAAGTTTTCGTTTTGAAAATTTATACTTGAACTTAAAGAAGCAACTTAACCTTTAACACATTTATAAACTTACCTCAAATAATTGTAGAGCAAATTGTTTAATACCACATGGTTGCAGTTTTCTCTCTTCCTCTGATGAGCAAAAGAAATCCAAATAAAACCAATGAGCCAATTCTATTTGAAAACATATACGTATCAAATTGCTTAGTTCCATATCGGGAACATTAATTATAAAACGACTGGCTAAATCATCAAGTATATCGGACGGAATTTTAAAATTACTTTTGTTACTGTTGCCATTACCACTACCACCACCACTGCCGCTGTTATTATTGCCGCCATTACCTACAGAAGAAGAAAGTGGCGGTATTACTGATGAATTACCACTAGATATTTGCTGTTGCTGTTGCTGCTGTACTGAAACATTTTGATTTTGTTGTTTCTTATTCGTTTTTATAGATAAGGCTTCTAATAAAGCTACAGTAGGATCTTTTTTTGCACTAGAGGTTATATTGTTTGTTTGAAGATGATTCGTTGATATTGTTGATAACGTATAATTATTGCTAGCCGAATCACTTGCAACTAATGCTGTTGTTGACGATATCTGTTGCTGTGAACCATTTCCTCCGTTTACTTCGTTTGGTATCGATGATATAGTGGTTGTTGCTGTGGCAGCAATAGCTTGTAGGCCGGCTGATGTAAATGTAAACACATTCTTCTGCTCTTCTATTTGTTGTTGCTGTTTTAAATTTGTAGAAGACGATGTTGATGAAAACGATATAGTTGCAGATGATGATGATGTTTCATTTGTTGTTGATGAAATAAAACCATGTTGCGGCTGTGGCGATTTGTGATGTCTGATATTATGTTTGTTACTGCTGATGTTGTTATTACTATTGTTGCTATTGTTGTGGTTCAAATTCAAATTGTTGGTATTATGCTTATTTTTATGTTTATTGATATTGCTATTGTTTTTGTTGGTATTATTGGTATTTTTGTTGTTGTTATTATTATTATTGATATTTAGTGCATTTTTAAGCGTAAGTGATGCTAGGAGCGCTAATCCATTTTGAGAGGCTATAGCTGTAAATAGTTTGAAATAATATTATTTATTTTATATTTACAATGCGATTAAAAAGTACATTTTAATTATCGATAGCCTAGTGTAACAGAGATCTCATGTTATTAGGAGGCAAAATATCAGATCATGGGAATGGAAATCAAAAAAGGGAAACACCATTAACAGGCCAGCTAACTAGTAATATACTTGGCTTAACCTACTAAAGAATTCATATGATATACATCCATATGCATACAAAATTTTCATTTATCCATTCATTTATCTTTTTTTTTTACTATAAAAAATCTAATGAACACTGCATATATCGATAAAATCTAAAGAAATGTTTGTAAAGAGCACGTTGAGAATGCTGTGCAGTGCTAAATTTCAACCTCAAGATCAGCAAGCTCGAAAAAGTGGATGCGAATTTGCAACAGGTACGTTTAAATCTACATGGAAGATACAAAACATTAACCACACGTCAGTTTGTTATTCTTTACAAAAGAGAGAGAGAGAGAGAGTAAACTTAAAGAAATTAATTGAATAAATTATTGCCAGTGCCACACCAAGTTAAACGCAATTAAAATGAACCCTTTTTGGACGGAATCATTATGTGTGAAAGAAATCAAACTAAAAAGGAGTATACTCAACAGACGAAATTCGGATTGGCAGAAAACGAGTTCATGTTAAACTATTAGTAAGATTATACTGAATATCTATTATTAACTGCTACAACTGTCCATAACTACATAGATCGGAGAATTGGACAACAGTAATGCCATACTTTCTTTTATGGCAGTTCCCGGCATTTCAATGCATATATCATATAGCACTAAAATTGTACTGTTTGACTACTATTAAAGCACTCTACATAGTAAAAATTTCCAAATGGAATAATGGAAATTGCTTAATACTCATATAATAAAGGAATATAATTCAATTTTCTATAAACTTGAAAAATTTACCATAATATGACCCAATATGGAAAATAATTTTATAAATTATCAGCTAAAAAAAAATCTAATCTAATAATATAATAGATTAGCTGAGTCATTATTGATGACTAACACTTAAAGATCCTAGAAAAATTTAATTTCGTAACAGATTTTATGACTCATTTGATATTTATATTTTGGGATATTTAGTCGGCAAAAAACCATATGTAAATGAATGAAACTATTTTGGCTATCTACCTAAGCAAAATAAATCAGTAAAGTCGGATATAGGAAGTAAAAAGCAATAAGAAGAAGACATTTTAAGCTTTTTTCGTGAAATAACTGAATTCTTTACAATTCAAGTAAAACTATTTACGTCTTCGAATTTCTTTCCAAATTCTTGCACAGGATTGGATTTGTGAATGTGAGAGCTCAGATTAATTTTTGTAAATCACACAACAACTGATGACTGGTAACGAGTGATATGCTCATATCAATCAAAAGTTAATCCATTTCCAGTCTGATAGAATGCATTATTGTTGAAAGAGGCTCTACGATACAATTCAACGATATCATGCCAAGTCACTTTTTTCTTAAATTATCTCCTCATGCTTGTTAGGTGCAATAGGCGCATACACAGAAAGCATGCGTTGAAAACAAAGTCAGGGTTAGTTAGGTAGATAGGCAGACTGGGATCTCTCCAGGTTCTTGCATAAGATCTAACTAGGTAATACCGCGTAATAAGCCCAGTACCCAGACTCACACTGCATTTACATAAAACCAGCTGTCATCATGTTCTAAAACCACCTCGTTGGCCTGAAATTATAAGGACCCAATCCATCCTTTCAACGTTTTTGCCCCATCTTCGACAAGGTCTGAGTGGTAGTAATTTGGACCAATCATTGATTGGCCTTCAGAAAGTGAATTTGACTTAGCGAAAACTCAGCAGAGACAGACCAGATCTGGAGTCATTTATACGTGCTTACAATCACGAGTGTTCAAACCCTTAACAAAATTAACTTTTCCATATGGTCCATTGTGAAACATCATAAACTAATA